>JANIJG010024863.1:0-15028 GCA_024611175.1 Megaceryle torquata
GGGATGGGGTGAGAAGACATGAGGCATAGTCTTGAAGTGAAGATCCCATGGCTATAAACAACTTGCCAGTGGTCAGTTCAAGAAATGCAGAGCTGGAGCTAGGCAAAACCAGTTGCTCAGGTATCAGAACAAAGAAGTAGAATCTAACATACATAAAAAAACAGAGATAATATAGTAAATTTGGATGTAACATGGAGCTGCAGAGCAATGAAGTGTAAAAGCGTATTAGCAAATGTGAAAATGACTTCAAGTGGACCTCAGGAGTGGAAGAAGATACCAGTGGCATCATCATCATCACATTCATCCCAGTGAAGGACTCCAGATACTGATGACTTATGCTGTTAACCTCTCCAACAGTGTGCTCAGAGAAAGAATGGAAGGGTGATTATGACCCCAAGAAAGGGGATATAAACTAAGAAAGTGCGTATGCTACTGTTTTAATTGTATTATTACTATTATTGATATTTTTCTGTGTATAAGTACTGCCACCTTGCCCAGAAACAAGATGTTTTACCTAACAAGCTCTGGGCTGAGTCCAGAACAGGTAAGAGCTCTGGGAGTCAAACCTCAGTGCTGTCATCACATAATGCAATAGCAATTTCTATCATCAGGATAAGTTTTAACAGACAGATTGTCCAAAACTGTTAAATGAATCTGTTCCCTAGTATTAAAAACTGCCACAAAGCTGTGGTGATCACTGCAAAGCTCTCTAATGTTCCAATCTCATTTTACCTGCTTTTTTTTTTTTAAACCAGAGAAATATATTTTATACATAAGAATAGAAGCAGATCATCCAAAACCTAGAAAAGGAAAGCACTCCCTTTATTCATAATTCTGTCTTTGAGAAGTAGTTGAGAAGGAATAAACTACATGATAATGATGTTAGACAGAGTGCTATAAGGAATATCCTGTGATCCTGCCGTCACAGGACTGGTAAAGGAGCAATAGAGCCAGAGTGTTTCAGCCACTTCTGTTGGTGGTGAGACAACCTAAAACAGCATTAGTGTTTAAAAGCTCCATATCTGAGTTGGAATTGTATTAGCTTTTGTCTCCTATGCCAGAAAACTGTAAGCATATTTCCCATTACTTGGCCCTTTATTTCAGAAGCTTAAATCCAGGAGTGCAGGTGACAGATACCTATTTAGGTAATACAAAATTAGAGATGGACAATTCTTTATGCTCTAGCCCAGATTTAGATGTCTCTATACTTGGCAAGAATTTAGTTTGTTTCATCTTGCTATAATCCCCGATTTTGTATATGTCTCAGATGAGATTATTCCTGTCTTAAACAGGCAATTAAATGGCCCATGGGATGGAAGCCCAAGTTTGTAATCGGTCTGGACCTCTGGACTTGGAATTCAGAAACCAAGGACATATGGATGAAAGATTTTAATTCAGGGAGAATCCAAGAAGTGACTTACAGAATGTTAGCTTGTAACGATAGGGAAGGAACCTGCACAGTGATTATGGAAGATTTTCATCCAAACAATTATTATTACTAATTATTTTCTGACTTTAAGTAAAACTAGTTACAAAAGGAACCGGTAACTTGGCAATTTGTGAAATATCTGTGTTTATAGTATGCCATTATTACAAGAGAATGAGACATATGTGACAATCGCTTAAATAAAGTAAAATTCCCAGGGAAAGTGAATGTGATAGAAAGCAAAGAACGTTCCTAAGGTGAGCTGCCTAGTAGGACTATCTTTTACGCTAAGTCTTTTCTCACAATAGCTCCAGATTTGGGTAACCTAATCCTCTCAGTTTCATGGCTTTTTGTTCATTTTCATATACATCATAAAGTGCTTGTTTGCTTTGGTCTCATCACCAAGGCCAAGTTAAGCAAATGTTTTTTGAGCTCCTTATAACCTATGCCACATATTAAAGTGGGCAACTTTTCTGTGAGTGCTTAATGGAGAAAAAAAACTCCAACTAGCTGAAGTATATATAAAATCATAGAGAACACCTTTGTTCATTTCCTAATAGCAGTTTGCTCTCTGCGTACTGCAGCTGCCCTCTGAGCTCAGAGCTGGCTCTCATTTGCTGTCAGGAACATGCTCACGAGCCAAAGATAGTTGCCAACTTAGCACTCAAAATATAAGGGCAACTCTCTGTTCTCTGTGCTTCTCATAGTGACAGTTGCACACTCTTGCAATCACAGGGGTCTGGCACAAGAATAAAACAACATTTTGGCTGCTAGAGGCCAAAACGCTATGTACAAACTAACACTGACACCAGCTGTCAAAAGAATAGAGCTTTTCCTCAGTACAGGTAGAAACTAACCACATATACATTTTTTAATCACTCAGTCTTGTCCTAATCTATGAAATACAGGCCCTTATACAATTCAAATGCTATATTTTTCTTTCTGGATTATGCTAGTTATTTCTTGAATTAGTTTTAAGAACTGATATAAAATATTAATAATAATGATAATAAGAAGAATTAAAATGGTGATGTTAGGAGCCTTGAACAGGCACTTTGATAAGCAAATAATGACTCCTTAGTGGGACATGCACCAGCCATAGGGCAATGCTGAGCACCAGTACAGATGAAGTACACAGTATGTCCAGCAAGGTTGTATTCCCTTTGTATTCAACCTATGTTAGATAATCCAGTGAAGTTTTGTTATTGGTCTCAATAGGATTAAAATAGGATCCAAACCAGCTGTTGTTGAATTTAGCAGCAAATGTTACATATTCTTATGGTAGGAAAAGGGGCTTTTTTTTTTTTTTTTTTTTTTGGGGACGAAGGAATTAAACCATTAAAAAAAAAAAATCCTCAGGCTTGAAGCCCAGCCTAGCACACTTTACTCCAGTACCAGGTACTTTAGGAACATTCATCTTTATGTTCACAACTACAATTCCACTTAAATGTCTAACTCTGGGGTCACCCACAGCCTTTGTGCACTTAAATGTTGACCATAATTCACACTTTAGCTATAAGGAGTTGAACTCCCTACCCTAGCTCCAGATTTGCCATGAAGTATGCTAGACTCCAGAATTTAGGCTGTCATGCATTAATAACTCTCCACGCAATAGATTTGTCCTATGCCAAAAAGGAATTCAAGATGCATTACAACAAAAGCTGTGTTCACACCATACCCTGTGATGAGAAAAGGAGTCTTGAAGCTACTCTACTTGGTAGAGAACAATTTGATGGACTAAGAGGGTCAGAAAGATATAAGTGAACTTGACTAGTCTTGTGATGAAGCATTTACCATGGAGCGGAGTTGCAGTCTTTTCTCCAATAGTTTTTCAGTTACTATACATTAAATAGCAGATGGCTAATATACTAAACAGTCAGTTAAGCAAGATGTGAGCACTTCCTCAGGAGTGCTGCAATTATTGGTTTTCAAAGTCATGATCCTTTTCAAATTTTTAAATTTAAATTCAATAAAAATATGTGGTGCCTGGACAATGGCATGTCTGCAGCTTCTGAAGAGCCAAAGTTTTGTCCCCCTTTCATATTATCTTTCTGCTAGCCAACAGGACTCTTACTAATGAGAAAAAGCTCCCTTGTATTTGGGAAACATGTCATGTTCATGTATGACAAGGCTTCAGGAGCACAACGGTAAGCTGCTCTATAGACTTTCTAGAAATCCACAATTCTATGTACAGTAGACACTCAAATAGTACAGTCTGCCATAATGGATCTACCTATCCCCAGAGTTTGTCAGGATACTAAAAATTAGCCTAGGCAAGATGAAATGATTCAAGAAAATACGTATTTGTAAAACAGTTACAATAATGCAACATCAGTTAGAAACATATGATTAAGATTTAAATATAAGCTTTTTAAATCTTTCTGTTTCCTAATCTAGCATCTTGATATGTTTGTAAGACCATACTACTAGCTATGGAAGTCTTAGGAAGCTGGAATGTCATGAATAATTCTAAATATTTCCTGCTTTCATAGTTGAGAAGACTACCTCATAGAGCCACCCTGCTGATATGCCCCTGATTTATCTCCAAAAGCAATGACATATCATAGCTCATTTGCCCTTCAAAAGAGATAAGAAAAAGCATCCCTCTTATTTGGCAGTGATGCAACACATAGCAGTGCAGAGGATTCTATTATTCCCTTTTTCCTCTTCTTTACTTCTCACTAACTCTTAACATTTCACTTTGTATCTTAATTAGACTTATCCTCGCATCTGGATTGAAGATATTTTCCTCCACATACAGGCCTTATAAAACATAGTAGTACAATTTCTCTAATTAGATGTCACGACAAATATTGATTTACAAACTTCTTTCATGTTTGTCATGTTTAGCTTCTGGGGAGCTTTACATGAAAATTGAAAAAAGCCAAACCCTGATGTAAGAAAGGGTGTGCCAAGCCTGAACGCTTTGCCAGATCTAGGAGACTATCTCTGCGCCAGGAGGTGGTTTCAACAGAAAGAAGGAAAAGTGTTCTCACTTATTATTTGAGGTTAAATGATCTGTAGGAGCATCAGTGACACAGGTTTATTCCACACTTACATAGGGGAGGTTAATAAGTAGTTAGGCATTCATCATAATAAAATATAAACACTTGAACTATTTAGTAATAATAGTCCAAGCAGCAGCATTACAAGTGATTATGTACTTCCTTTCCTTTAGGCAAACAAACTTCAAGTGTCAGTTCCAGGCTCCCAAGAGGACAGCAGCATTCCCTTAAGACTAGAAAAGAACACTACATGACAAAAAGGAATAGAATTTAAGACATACTAGTTTCCACAAGACTTGTCATTGACTATGTCCCCCAGTCAGAGTAATGGCACTCGTGTTCACTCTGATCCAAAATATTACACAGAGCATGCAGCACCTCACTCACAACTACAGTAAAAGTAATCTACAACTTATAAACTACTGCAAAAGTTGCAATGTTCAAGTACTTTTGTGAAATAATCCCCACCAAATAATAGCTGGTGTCATGAGATAGCAAACCAGGGGTCATGAACTGTTCCTTGGATTTTCAAGATGCAGCCTCGAGAAGCCCTTTCCTCTTTGATTAAAAAAAAAAAATTAAGAAAAGGTAAATGGTAAAGAAACTTAGAGCTCAACCATCAGAATCTTACTTTCATGCCAAAGTAAGAAAAACTCAACCCACTCAAGCAAGACCCCACAGAAGGACAGAGATCTGTTATACCTCCAAAATCTGATATTTTTTTCACGTATTCAGGTCTCCAGATTTGCAGTGATTTGGACAGAATAGCAACCAATTCTAACACCAGCTCATTCATCCAATTTGTAGTCAGATCTGATTTGGTGATTCTTGACTCTGTTGAGCTGGAGAGCTCTAATCAGTAAATTGCCCAAATCTGGTGCTGATTTCACTCATGACACTTCTCTTTATTTTCATATGTTCTGCTGCTAGAAGCTGAGATGTTTAAGTTGAAAGTTATTATTCATAAAATGTTAGTATGCCTAGGTTACAAATCTGTACAGTAAAATTGCAAGTGTAGTCGTATAATTGCTATTTTCTTTAACATAATCAAGGATAGAGTAGTTGCTGTTGAGCCAGATGCACAAAAGTTTTTGAGTCCATTGGTTCCTGCAGGCAACAGCCTATATCAGCAAAGCATTGTAAGGAATATAAAGGAGGTTGGTTCTCTAGGAATTTAATCTGCTTCAGTGATCAGGAAAAGTTATTTTTATTTCGTATATGAAACTCAAAAGGTTTCATTTTTATGCTTCATGCTGTTACATTTATGATATGATCACGAATTGCAAGTCAGAGTTGCTTGCAGAGCTTGATATGCTTAAAAAAATTTCACTGAATGCAAAACTGGTCATGAACTCCCATATAGGTCACAAGGATCAGCTGTGTTCCCTCTTTTTTACAGTATGTCAAAAGATAGCAAGTATTTTAAATCTATGTTTATTAGAACACTGAAGTCACACATACTGCAGCTTTCCAAAGGAAACACCAGGGCTGAAAGGGGAAAAGAGAAAAAAAAAATCTTGAAAACAAGTTCTCTTGTGTTCTTTCAGGAGTAGTGCTTTCTGCCAGTCCTTTACAAGTTCTATATTTGTAACCATTCCACAGTGCCTCCTGTAAGGCAGGGAAAGCTACTTTTTCCTCACATCTCAGGCTTGACTTGGGAACAGCCCTGTACAGCAAGCAAGCAATACAGCAAAGCAAGGAAATCAGTACGCTTTAACATTTTGTACAGTATGAAATGGCATACCTATATCTCTCAATATATGGCCTATATATCATTCATTCCTGAAAATGACATCACCCATGACATGAAAAAGCAATTTACATAACAGTTCTATAGGAAAGAATGTAGCTGAAAATGTCATGTGTGAGGAGTGACTATAATAAACCTTTTATTGCCAATATTGGCTCTGCAGGGCTAAAAATATTATTGCACTGCAATGGATTAAAAAATTATTAAATTATTTCAAATGTTGTATCTTTTTAAAAATATAAATAATTAGAGACTTAAATCTTTTGTCATTTTAGCTGGGAAACTTAATAGTTCCATTCTTTTCCCACAAGTTGTTTGAAATCACCCTTATGTATTTAAATATGTGCAGAGATTCACATAATTCCCAGAGCTAAGGTTTCAAATACAAAACGTGAAAAGTTCTGTAGAAAAAAATTCTGCCTTATCAGTATCTTCTTTTTGTTTTGTTTTGTTTTTGTTTGTTTGTTTGTTTTGTTTTTGCTTTAGCACTATTGGCAGTTGTGAAATTGTAAATTTACAGGCTGATTGGTGTATCTCAGTGCAAGAAGTATAGCAAAGAAATAAAAGATGAATTCTTAATGTTATTACTTTCAATATACAGTTTTGAGTTATTTCATGTACTTATATCTTCTGCACATCTACCCTGATTTAAGAAAGTTAGAATGTACTTTTTTAGGAACCTAATCTCTAACAGGAGATGCCAAACCCTTTTTTCCCCTTGAATTAAATTTAAGTTTAGTAAAGAATATAAGAAATAAAAAGAAATAAATTACTTTTTGTGGGTGGTTTGGATTTTTTTTATAGTTATTTGAGAGGAATTTACATGTGTAAAGGACATTGACCCATTGAAGACAGACAAATTTAAATCAGTGCCAGAGAACCTTAGTATAAGCAGTGCTTGTTTGCGTGAAGAATATGAAGCTAGGAGTTTGCCAAAACACAGAATTAGGTCTTACTCTAAAGTATAAAACACTGATCGAGCAATTGAAATGGTTTAATAAGACTTGGCAAGAATCAAAGAAAAACTAGTGGAGCAAGAGCTAGAAGAAGCCACTGGATTTTATGATTATGGATTGAAATAATTTAGAAAGGACATCAGTTTAAGAAAATTGGTAACATATTTCATTTTAGTTATCAAGTTTCAAATAAATGTTTTCAAGTATATGTCTGAAGAGTATGCGATACTCATTACTGGGGATGTATTATGGGCAGAGAGATTTTTGGTTTTTTTCTGGCTTGGTTAACTTAAATGTTATTTAGAAGAATAGTCAACAATAAATAATGAATCTTTTTTGCACGCATAGCAGTATATGCATTCTATAAAGTAGAGCCATTCTTGCAAATGCTCATAAAGAGCAGATACAAAGGGTAAGTAAAGCTAAAGCCTCTGTATTAAAAAAACCCAGACAAGCTTCACAGTAACAAAACCAGCTGTTTGAAATTTGAGCAAACACTTGTGAAGAATTTTTACATCAGCATTCAGCTAGCTATCTTCAGCATCTTTAAGAAACTAGATTTAGCCTTCTAGCTTTGTATTCCAATTTGAGTAACACCAGGAGACAAAGCAAATCTATCATCACTCTGTTCAAGGACACCATCTTTTAACACAGTTCTCTTATCAAACATTCTGTCTAGATCTGCCACCCTTATTGTAATTTAATTAGAATTCTGCTGCACTATCACAATTTAAAAGAGGAAATGGGAACGAAGGGAGGGACAAATCATTAGGAACATGAACTGATAAAAGGAATTTCTGAGTAAAACACTGCTCTCTCCCAAACATATACATATGCATAGCAAACTAGCACACTTAGTAATGCTGCAGAGAAGAAAGAACATGATGGTAATGACATGGCCTGCAGCTTTTTCTTAATGAGAACATCTATCAAACCATCTACATTAGAAATCTTTCAGCTACCCATGAAGTGAGTTATTGATAAATTTGTTTAAACAGCAGACAGAGCATGGTAAGGTATAGCTGCCTAGCATCTGCTACTCCCCTGCAGTGCACTGTGATGATGTCAAAAGCAGGAAAACCTTCAGCCTGACCACAGGATGTCTTTTCAAGCCTATTATTATCATGAATGTCTATGAGTTAATTTGCTGAATGAATGCAAGTTACCTTTTTTTGACAAGGACTTTTCAGCACAGAATTATATTCAGGCTAAACTTTTCATGTAATTTTTTCTGCTTTAGCTAAGTATTAATGCATCATATAAAAGCAGAGCACTCATGTTTAAAATTAAAGAGGTTCTTAAGTTAGTATCACAAAAGACTGCCTCGGACATAAACTATTTATCTCTTCTTCAGTAATCCCAGGGCTTTCTAAAGCATAGATCTTTCTGCATGTATCCAGAGTGACTGAGCTACTTAGGAACTGCCCAGCTTATGAGAGTACCTTGCATAGCCAGATGGTGCTTATGTCTGGGGTTTCCAAATATATGGCAAATGTTGATGACAGCACCACAGCTGCAGCACATCCCAATATCCCTGGAAAGCAGAGGAGTTTTGAGAGTTCTGTGTAGAGAAGGTTTTTAGGTGCCAAAGATAGAAACCTGAAAGGAAAAAAAACAAAACCAAACCAAACCAAAACCAAACCAAAACAACAAACACATAATTTCTAACAAAAGCAGAGCCAACATTAAGAACTTACAGCCTTAGGGGAGGAAACTAAGGCTCCTGTTGGACAGATCTAAACCTTTATATTCAAGGCTCTCAAAGGTAGTCTAGTTCTACCCAAGAGTAGAGGTGTTCAAACAGAAATTTGGCAGAGACAGTTCCTAGAAAGCCAGGAAGTGTCTGGAGACTCATCAATATATGCAGGAAATCAACAGACAGCTTCACAGAACATTCAGACTCTGGATTCAGATACTGAAGTCTTACTTAACTAGCTGTGTGTGCAAATAGAGGGCATAACATTCAAATTGCTTAGAAGTGGCTTGAACAAAAGCATAAATAATTATAAGCCTACATGGAGACACCAAGATAGAAAAGTTAGAAGCCATTTTGCAATTGTTTTGTGAAATCATGGCATCTCCTAGGTCAGGCAGAGTATTATGGCTTGTTCATGAAAAATAGTCAAATTTGATATTTTGTTTACTGCAGTTCATACATAAATTTGTCCTCAGGAAGATAAACTGAAACAACATTAAGTAGTAACATCCATAGAATTGTAGGTGAAGAACTACCATAATGTTATTTGACAGATGACCCAGGTGCCATCTTAGTAAGTACTGTGAAGCTTCACAGAAAAAGTATTTCTTTGCTTGTATAAAAGCTCCAAGATGCCATGCTTTGGAGGTCAATTTCCTCATAATGGACTGCAGAAAAAGGGGAAAGGAAGTCGTTTTTTTAAATATTTCTACGATGGACCTTTAGAGCACATTACTGTTATGGGATAACTACTCAAGTCAGTTCAAGGATTTTTTGGAATTATCTTACTTGAAGATTGCCAACTATATTGATTGATGATTTGCAAATACAAGAAGCATTTTCAAGATACATAGTCAATATTTATTCTCTTTATAAATAGACATGGTAAACTCCTGCACAATTTTTTTGTTAGAAGTATGTTGCTGCATTGACTTTACACTCACTGCATAAGCCTATCTCTGCTAATGTTAATTTCCTGGACTTGAGATCTCCCTTTTCTGCCAGCATTGGCACAGTTGTTAGAAATATACTGAAGTTAAATAACTTTATGAACTCTTGGCACCTCAGTTTTATATTTGGAAGCAGCTAAGATAGCAAACACTTCTAAAAGTGATGATTAGTCTGCCGTGGACTGTAGAAGCAGCAAACAGCTGGGTCCACATGGTGTACAATACACTCAACAAGACAGAATCTCTGCCAGGCAACCTTCAAGAATAAAGAAGTGCAAAACAGCCTACAGCAGTATGGAAGGAAATACCAAAACCTCACTTCAAAGTTGAAGGCTTCCATGTTTAGCACTACAGTAAAACATAAAGCATGAAAGATACTCTAGTTTAAAATCTTTCTCTTTAAAGACACCAGTTGGCACTTAATTTGATAACTATTGTTTTTTTTCTTGAATCTTCAAGCCAACAGACACCTCTTTACAAAGTCAACCATATCATTAGGCTCCAAAGCTCAGGCCAGTTCACAAAAAAATGAAGAATTCTAATGAAAGCTATGCAAAGTCCTCTTGACCCTTTAAATGGATTTAGAGAGTAATTAAGATAAAAATGTAAAGGACTTAATATTTTGCTCAGAATCCACTTTGCACTCTTTAAATGCTGCTTCTCACAAGATGCAGAAAGTAATTGATGAGAAACCTTCTGTTTTTCTCTCTCGAAAAAAAACAAACCAAAACAACACAAAAAAAATATCTTGCCAGCTCTGGCCAATGGAAAAAATATAGAAAAAGAAAATAAATATGAAACATTCAGTCAGCTCTAACAGAATTTTTTTTTCCATTTTGCCCTGTAAGAATATTTGAGTTTTGCTTTCTTTCTTTTTTCTTTTTTTTTTTTTTTTTTTTGAGGCTGTTTCTCAAGAAATCATAGATTTAATTCTAACCCTGTATGATTTTAACATGTTTAAATCTTAAAGCTTATATATGATAACCAGCTACAGAAATTACACCATTTACTTACACACTATATGTTCATGTTTTACTCAGGTCTTTTAAGCTCAGTTCTCTCTGCAATCCAAGTGTATGTAAAAAGGCAGAAGGCGAAGGGATAAGCAATTAATTCACATTCCTTCTTCCCAAAGGGATAACATTTCATATGCCAACTTAACCACCTTTTATCTATTCCAAAATTAGCACAATGCTGAAGCTCAGAAAAATCCTACCGAAACCTCCTTTCTGAATTTAGCATTTACTTAGCTTTCTAAGACTCAGGATTTTTAACTCATATACCACTGAGATTTACCCCTAACATTTTTCATCTCCTAACTTTCAAAAAAATCTTTCATTCTGCAGACTTACTTTTTTAATACCTTTACCTTCACTGATAGTTGAAGATTGTTTCTCTTCTTTCCTCCACACTCATATCTATAACAATCTCTTTTTCCTTACAATATTCACACAAACCTTCTGGCTTTTTTTTTCCATTCTGAACTGTTATCGCTCCTGTGTGTCATCATGAAATGCAGGATGGAAGTATTATCACCACTTTGCAACCATCTCTGGGTGTCTAGGAGAGGGAACATGTGATCCTAAAATCTTTTCTCAGATGCTAGCAAACAAAATTGCAGATTAAGAGAGGAAAAAAAAAGAAATTGTAGATTTTTAAGTGTGGAACCCTGTCCAGCATGAGTGTTTTCTAAATGTACCATCTTCATATTGGTTCTTTAACATGACAGAATCCCCCTGTAGAATATAAGCATATCATCTGCTCCCACACCCATTTTAAGAGGCCTCCATACTCAAATAGAAATTGCCTCATAAAGAAGATACTGTAAGCACCATCCTTCATTTGCGCTTACTATATAATCAATGTTGGAGGCAACTGAGAATTTAATTCCACCAATTTATAGTTTGCTCCTAATCATTCTCTAAATCTTGGAGTCAGACCTTCCTAGTTTAGGCAAAACACACACATACAAAGTAGAATTTAATTTAGTCCTGTCCATATTATCTAAATACACAGACTACAATCAATTCTTCATGTTGTAATACTATTACCATTTACATGTACACACTCCAATTTTAGGGATGTCAGCTAAATATGAAATTGAAAGCCTGCTACTCTCCTGGCTCCTCATCCTTGTTCTTTGGCTGGCAGGCATGAAGTCTGAACCCGTCAGTTCTTACAGTGCTCTAATTTTTCCAGGACTTCAAAAGGTTTATTGATACTTCATGTGTCAGTCTTTTGAATGTATTGTAACAGAATGTAGTTGAATGCTCATTTAGATTTACAAGGTGTTCATCTTATTTTGTCTTTGAAAGAACTTCTCTAGTTCTTCCTGGTTTTCATGTTTTTCCAGTGCACTTGAATACAGCAATACCTAAAAAAAAATGGTTTATGTCACATTAACTAAAATGATAGCACAATACAAAAGGCAGACAGCTACACTAACTCAGCAGCTGATGTAGTATCAAATTTCTGTTTTAGTAGCTATTAAACTCCATTTAAAAAGCAGCACAAGGACCCTACAAAATACCTTTCAAAATCATAGAGACATAAAAGTGTGTTGTTGGCTGTTAATTATTAAACAGTCAAAAGAGTAAATAAAACTCACAAGAAGGCATAATTCTTTAATTACTTTCATAGAATCATAGAATCATTTAGGTTGGAAAATTCATTTAAGATCATCGAGTCCATCCATTAACCCTACTCTACCAAGTCTGCCACTAAGCCATATCCCCGAGCACCACAACTATATGGCTTTTAAACACATCCAGGGATAGTGACTCACCACCCCCCTGGGCAGCCTGTTCCAATGCCTGACAAACCTTTCAGTGAAATTTTTTTTTCCTAATGTCCAGTTTACACCTCCCAGTTTTACAACCTCCTTTCAGGTAGTTGTAGAGAGTGATAAGGTCTCCCCTCAGCCTCCTTCAGACTAAACAAACCCAGTTCCCTCAGCTACTCCTCATAAAACATACTCTCCAGACCCTTCACCAGTTTCGTTGCTCTTCTCTGGACCTGCTCCAGCACCCCAACATCTTTCTTGTATTGAGGAAAGACACTGACAAAACTGACTGGAAGATAAGGTTTTAAGAAATTTTTATCTGTGTGGATCAGGATTATTATTATAATGAACCAAAACAGCAATTTTTAAACTCAACCTAAGGTTGCTCCTAAGAATTTCTAGCAACTGAAATGAGTTGGTTTAAATTCACACTTTAAGATATACAAACAAATATACAGGTGTGCAGTAAACTCTATAATGGAGACTCCTAATATTTATGAGATATTTTACATATTAAAGAACATGCATAATTTGTATGTAAATTTAAATTCTAGTGCTACGGATGTCAAAACTAAGTCTTCAGAATTTTAATATCCATGGTTGTCTTCTGTCATTCTACAAATTCAAATTCCAAATTCAGTCTGAAAACTTTAGATACCTGTTGCTCAATTTTCATTCAAAAACTGAAGCCTTGATTTAATACTTCTCTAACTGATACAAATGTCATAGGAAAAATCTGTCAAAAGAGTATTAATACCCAAACTGAATCAGCACACACAGGGTTCAGATTCCAGTCTGCCTTCTGGCAGTTCTTAAGGCAGCTCAGGAGTGTGAGACACATAACCTGCCTGACAGCAAAAATTCTTCCATAACCTGTCAGTGGATATGAATCTGATATTGTACCTTTTGATCTTTTAATCACAATAGTTTATGAGGATGAAATTACATAGACAAACTCATAGCACCCTGTCATATACAATAGTCTTTTCTTCTCATGCTTCTTTTGCATTCTTTGTTCTATATGACACTGCTTTCAGAGAGAACTGAACTGTATGAATCAAAATGAAGAACAACAAAGCACAGTTTTTACTCAGAAAGAATTGCAAAATGTTTAGAAACACCTGCAAATGAGAATCAGTTCAAAATCTTAATAGTTCCTCACTCTAGAATTAATTCTTGTTGATATTTAAGACATTCACATATGCTGATTATTAATTTTGAAAAGTTAAAAGATGCTGTATCTACATTTCTGGTATGGTAGTCAGATAGCTGACTTGAAAGAACAAAAATTCACTAGTTTAATTTTGCTAATGTCCTCTCCACACCTTACACTGCAAAGTAACAATCTCCTTAATCATTCCTGCTATTCCAACAGATTGCTTCGATCTCGTAAACTACTTTGCAGCATCTCAAAAACACAAAATTACCAGGACAGCAAACAGATACGTTCCTAAACTTTGTTATTACTGACATAAATATTTTCTGATATTAAAGAGGTTTACAGAGGAACTGAATGGATGAAACTGAGATAGTTCTCCAGTGCAGAAGTCTTGCTTTTGAAAGTTAAAATAGGAGATGCTATTGATTTTTTGCTTATGTGTGGATTTTGTTGCTAAAGCTAATGCTCACTGAGGTATTTAATAAACTTAGAAACACTCTCATCAGATACTTGAACATTAGAGGCAATGTTTGTATCTGGCTCTGCCATAGTTTCTAATAACACAGCATAAATTCATAACTTTGGATTTATCCAAACAGAATTATTAAAGATGCTAAAAGAAACAAAATTCAATCCCCTGTGAATGTATTGACCTCTGAACAATGAATGCTTAAGCAACCATTTGAGTATTACAGTACTGGCTGCCCACATCTCATGCATGTTCTCTAACGTTGTCAAACAGCAGCAGTTTGATCCCTCCTTAAAACTGTGAGAGTAATGATGTAAAAGGCAGCAGGGAAAACAACTAAACCTATTGTTATACTTGTCAGCCCTCTACAATACTGCTGGGAAAACTGAGAACATTTGCTCCTCTACGAATAAAATCTAAATACTGTGAACGTAATACACTGATCTTTTAACTGTAAGAGAAAGGAAAGAAGATGGAAATAACGGACTAGTGTCAAATTTCAGAAGTAAAGGAAGGTAACAAGAAATTTGCAATGAGTACGATGCCCTTAATGAAAACCATGAATATCAAAGACATAAAAACTGTTTCTTACATACTTAACATTTTTCTATTAAGCAAAAAAATTAAGGTAAGACATTATTGGTCCATGTTATCATAATATATCTCCCTTGTCTATCTCTTACAAGTGGTAGAAAAATATCCAAACACTTTCCATTTCATGCTTATCTTCTATTCCTTGTTATCATCCTTGCCACTTTATCCTTTTTTTGCTGCAATTGTCTACAGCAGCAAGCTGGATAAATCAGATTTTTTTTTTGGGGGGGGGGGGGGGGGG
>JANIJG010024864.1:0-12046 GCA_024611175.1 Megaceryle torquata
ACCCCCCCCCCCCCCCATGCTCCCTCCCCGTGCCCCCCGGGCCCCGACCCCCGTCTTTGGTTAAGGAGCAGCCGGTGCCGCTGCTGCGCTGGCACAGGGCGAGGGGCCGAGGCTGGCGGAGGGTCCCCGTGGGGACAGGTGACAGGTAGCGGTTCCAGGAGGGCTGGAGAGGCCCAGGCTTGCGGGGCCACTCAAAGCAAGGGGGGTACCCGGCTCCCCCCTTGCATGGCTCTCGGATATTTATTGAACAAGACCTGGCATGAAATGCAGGGCTGGAGAAGAGGTTCCCGGGTGGCAGCCGGCCCCGCAGGGGAAGCGGCCAAGGCAGGGAGCAGCGGCACGAGCCCGAGGTTCCTAGGAGGGTGCCAGGGGAGGTGGTGGGTGCACCAGCCCTGGCGCAGAGCCTGGCTCCCTTCTTCCCGTCTCTCCGGAGCGAGGTGGCAGGTGAAACACATGCTGGGGGGGAGAGGCCAAGCTCTGCTGTGGGGCAGCCTCCACAGACACCCCCAGCTCCCCAGCCAGAGCCCACCCTGTGCTGGCTGCAGCCGCCCCGAGGAGCCGCTGGCAGGTCCTGAGTGGGTGGGCAGCCTCCGGGGCTGTGAGGCACCTGCAAATCCCAGTCCCGGGTGGCGAATCGTCCATCACCCCCAGGCCACGGCGGTCAAGGAACCCGGCGCATCCTGGGGGCTCCTTTCCTGCTCCTCGGGGCCAGCCCAGGGCTTGCTGGGCAGAGTTGTCCTGGCAATCCCAGTCCATCCAGGATGGTCTCCCCTTCCCAAACCCGGTGTGTAGTGACAGAGGAAACCAAAAAGGAGAGCAAAGAAAGAACAAATGAAGAGAGAGAAACCATATAGAGGTGAGGCTTCGTGCGGCAGCTGCTATTGCCCCTTGGGGATGAAGGGTTCTCCCTCCTCCGGCTCCGGCCGCGGCCCCGGGTCGCTCAGGCATCGCAGCATCCGCTGGTTGCTGGGGCTGTCGCTGGTCCCTGGGGTGAAGACATCGTCAGTACCTGGGGAGGAAGGCTCCTTCACCCGCATCACCAGCCCCTCCTCATCCTCCTCAGGAGAGGGCGGGAGGCCACCGCAGCCCTTGGGCTCCTCGTTCATCAGGTCCACAGACTCCGGGGACTGCGGCGAGGCCGGGTCGATGGTGATGATGGGCAGGTTCTCTGAGTCCGCCTTGGGTTCGTAGGCCAGTGGGTCTGGGGAGGCAGAGAGGGGTCAGGCAGGGCCTGTCGCACTGTATCATGAACAAACTGGGTCAGGATAACATGGGGATGGGAAGGGGGGGGTCTCAGGGACCCCCAGCTAAAGCACCCCAGGAGTTTGGGGCCGGGATGCCTGGTCTCACGCTCTCTCTTAATATCCAAGTCTCCTGTTTAATTCCTTTTTTTGATCTCCACACCCCATCTGGAGCAGCTCCAGAACTGCGCTGTTCGCACAGGGAGAAGCTGCCCTCTGCCGATTAACCACCGGCTCGGCAAGTGCCAGCAGCACTGTCACACCCTGTCACACCCGTCACACCCCGTCACACCCGTCACACTGTCCCCAGAGGACACAGAGGGCAGGAGGAACCAAAGATGGCAAAGTAAAACGTGTGCTGGAGAAGCCAGGAGTCCAGGGGCAGGTCTTGGGGCTGAGCATCCCTGGTCCTCAGCCCTGCAGAAGACAGGGAGAGGCACGGCCAGAAACGTGGCTGCGTGGATGGAGTGAGCTGAGCTCTGGACAGATCTGTGACTGGCCAAGGTCACCTCCCGGTGGGAATCGTGCCAGGAAGCGAGCTGGATGTTTCTGCTCAGGCAGAGCTCGGGCTCAGAAGCAGCAAACCCCCAGGGCTGCCACACGGGAGCGGGATGGGGATGATCAGGGCTGGAGGAGCTGAGGGGGTACAGGACAAGGTGACCTCTGAGTGCTTCAACACCAAAGTGCCTCCCCGAGTTCAGCCCCACCTACCTGAGCCTATGCGAGCCCGGGACATGGTGGGCGAATCGAGCTTGTGCGCCGGCACCGTCAGGTAGTTGTTCATCTGGAATGGGAGCACAGGGACCGTCTCCATCGGAGTGGTTGGGATAAACGGGGAAGGGGAGGTAGAGAATTGACCCCAGGCCACGGAGATGAGCGTGAAGCAGTAGTGGGACACAGAGGACACGTGCACACCTCCTCCTAGCCCTGCTGTGAGGACTCGCTCAGAGCCTGGGGCGATCAGAGGACCCCCAAGGCGTGGGGTCACCTGCTGTCACCTGAACCTCAGCCCCCTCCCCACACAGGGCATCATCCCCAGGCTGGGAAGCCCCCACCCTCAGCCCCCTGTCCTCCCCAGCCTGCACCATTGTCCCCTTGACACCTTCTGTTCCAGCTGCCGGGCCTTTTGCCTCCGCAGGAGCATCTGGTTCCACGCTTCCTCGTAGGGGTCGGCCACAAGTGTGTGCCGATTGTAGGATCTCAACTGGAAAAAAGCCCCAAGAAAATAAGATGGGTTAAAAAAAAACCACATAGAAAGGTGAAGGTCAGGGCACAGTCTCCCTTGGAGATGGATGAAACAGACACCAGTGGGCAGGGCACGTCCAGGAAAGCTGGTGGCTCATCCCTGGTGTGCTGCCATGGGATGCCCGAACTGGATCCACCTTGGCCCATCAAGGGTTTAATGCTGGGCTCAGCCACCAACAGACTCAGCCTCTCCCTCAGCACCATCCCAGAAGGAAAAGCCTCCTGAGAAGGAGGAGCCAGGCCAGGAACATGAGGGGCAGGAGGGCAGGGATGCTGGGCCCACCTGGTCCCATGGGTTTCTGGTGGGTCCTGGCCACCCACTGGGAAGCAAAAGAGGTTGACAGATTCAGAATAGACATTGGGAGGAAGTTCTTCACCAGGAGGGTGGGGAGACACTGGACCAAGTTGCCCAGAGAGGTGGTGGAAGCCCCATCCCCGGAAGTTTTTAAGGCCAAGCTGGATGGGGCTCTGAGCAACCTGCTCTAGTGGGAGGTGTCCCTGCTATGGCAGAGGGGTTGGAACTGGATGATCTTTAAGGTCCCTTCCAACCCTGACAATTCTACGATTCTATGAAAAGGGGCAGGCACGGTGCCAGGGGACACCTCACCCTCTGCCTGGTTTTCTGCAGGTTGTTGCGAAGGATTTTCCGGATCTCCTCCTCTTTGTCCTTGGACAGGGCTGGAAGGATGCGCTCCACGGGGAGGGTCTTGGGGTTGATGTTCCTGCACAGACAGACAGGAGTCAGGGTGACACAGGTGGCCACAGCAGGGCCCAAGCAGCAGGGAGGGCTTGGCCTGTGCCTGGGGCTGGTCGGAGCACAGGGTGGCCATGGCTGTGGAACTCACTGGATGGAGACGGTGGAGACAGCAGAGGGGATCTTTCCTATGCCCCCACTCTCCACCAGCTCGATCGCCTGCTTCATCTCCATCTTGTGATAGAAAGCGATGAGCTGGGGCTCCTTGGAGCGCTCCCCCGCAATCAGGCACTTCTTCACGTACTTCTTGTTGAAGCGATTCAGCCTTCCCGAGGACGCGGGCAAAGGAGAGACAGCGACAGGTCAGACCTTACCCTGCCCTGGCACCCACTCCCCGCTCTCCATCCCCGCCCAGGCCAGCAGCAGATGGTCCAGTTCCCACCGGCACAGGTCAGACCAGGATTCCCCGACTCACTCCTGAGCCTCCGAACCACCCAGCAGCTGCTGGTACCCACAGCGGATGGTCCTGAGCTCCTGCAGGGACCGGCCACTGCCAGCTCCCACCCTGCTGTGGATGTGCTGTGGGTGGCATGGGAAAGGGCTGCAGCCCCTTGCACCCAGCTCAGGACCAGAATTCATCAAGGGGAGAGTGGGGGTGGATATGGCCCTGGGAAAAATCCAGCACAGGGCTGGAAAAGCTGGCAGTGGCCATTCAAACCCTTCCCTCCCTCCTCCACAGATCCCCTGAGCCACCAAACCTCCTCACTCACTTGTCCTTCCAGTGGTGATGCCCATAGTGACCACAGATATCCTCAATCCCTGTCAGAAGGTGATCCAAGAACTGGAAGAGAATGTCCAAGGTGTGGACAGCTCGCAGGGCTGTTCCCCACCCTCTCCCCCCCCCGACACCCAGGCTGACACAGGGGTGAGGGCACTCGGGGGGTGCAAAGCAGGGCTGTGGGTGCAGGATGGGCCTCAGGAGGGCAGCACGGTCCTACCCAACAGGGCTCTACCAGGCACAGGGGAGGTCTGGGTCGGAGCGGGCACTGGACGACACAGACTGGGGAGAGCCCTCGCTCTGTCCCCCCTTACCTTGGGCCCCCGTTTAGGGGCAGCTCCCGCTCTGTAAACCCGCCTGGTTACAGCGGTGGAGGTGGCAGAAGCAGAGAGAGAAGAGGGCTATGGCGGTGAAGAGAAGGGCTGGCCGGGCGCAGGGGGTTACCTGCGTGTGGATCTCTTCGTTGATGGAGCGTTTTGTCTCTTGCTTTTTCTTGACGGCCAGCAGGTCCACCAAGGGCCGGATGGTCATGCCCTAGGGAATGGGGAAGGGGGGTCAGATCTCTCCCCAAGGTGCACTGGTGGGAGTAGGATGGGTTTGGCACCGTCCAACCGTGGGGCTCCGCGCTGCCGGCGTCACTCGGCAGCCTCAGGAGCTTTTGGAGCAGGGGGACAGTGCCAGGGTGAGGGATGGAGGCCTGGGATGTGCTCCTCACTCTACATGCACACACAGAGCCCATTAAATAAGCCCCTTTCTCTTTGAAACCACACTGGGGCCAACTGCCTGCCACCAACCTGCACGAAAACTGTGAAGAAGATGACGGTGATGATGGCTGTGAGGAACATGTCCCTCATGCTGAAGTGCTTATAGTCCAGGAGGTAGCAGAGGGAGAAGGCGATGGCTCCTCGCAGGCCCCCGTAGGCGATGATGAACTGGTCCTTCGGCGTCAGCTTCACGATTCGGAACTTGTTGATGAACCAGGTGAGGACCAGGACGCCTGGGGGAGTGGGGCAGGGCCGCATGTGAGTGAAGGATGCCCTCCAGCCCCAAAGAAACCTCTCCTGGAAGCCCACCTTGACCCCTTGGGGCAATGGGTGCGGGTGGGTGCTGTCCTTCTCACTCATCCCAACACCTCACCAGCTTCAACCCCACGTCTAGCGCAAATGTGGCCTTAACCCCACCTCCCCGCAAAGCCAACCACCAGCAGTGGTGGAGCAGCTCCACCCGGTCAACTGCAGTCTCCCCAGCAAGGCAAACATGGGCCTCGTGGCCCTGAGAGTTGCCCATCACCCAGGACCAGCCCCAAGCACTTTGCCACCACACCGACACCTCACCCAAAACTCTCGCAATGAGGCAGAAGAACAGCGTGCTGATGACAAAGGTCCAGTTCCAGTAGTGGTGACCAGCCACAGTGGAGACACCCAGGAAGATGAAGATGAGGGTCTCGCTCACGCTGCTCCACATCTTGAGGAAATACTTGATGGTGGTGTGGGACTTGTGGGAGATGTTGGCTTCCACGTAGGGCCTCATGACCACGCCGGAGGCGATGAGCCTAAGGGTGAGGTTGGGGCACTCAGCAGCCTTGGGCACATGGGGACAGCGCCAACCCCTGGCCCTGCAGCAGCGTTCTGTGCTCTAATACCAAACCCCAGAGCGGGCCAGGGCTTCTGAGACACCAGCAGTTATTCACGGCCTCCAGAGAAGACAACACAAGGTTCCTCCTTGCCCCTGGCAGGGCAGGAGTGAGTATTGGAGCCAGGTGGCACAAAACCACATCGCCCTGAGCGCTCAGCAGGCCCTGCCCGCTACTGTGTGCCCAGGAGAACAGCCAATGGGCTCCCAGTGCCCCGGGATCTGTGGGACAACTCAAGAGAGTCACTTCCCTCATATCCCAGCCCAAACACACCTCTGGCCCTCACTGGGCACGTACTGGCCATGCCGAGACAACCAGAGAGCTGTGGTTACACCAGAGTAAATCCTCCAGATGGTCCTGGGGACAGAAGGGCAGCTCATCCCACCCGTGCCCAACTCACGCCATGATGCCGGAGAGGTGGAAGAGCTCAGCAGAGAGATAGGCCATGTAGCTGTAGAGGAAGACGAAGAGGGGCTCGATGACGCGGATGTGGGAGGTGAAGCGGGACGTGAAGGCAGCGATCACCCCATAAATGACGCCTACGAAGACGCCGCCCAGCGATACCACGAAGAAGCTGAGGAAGCCGAGGATGATATCGATAATGGTCACCTGCTCGAAGTTGGCAAACTCCTCAAAGAGGTGGTAGAGGACCTGGGAGAGAGAAGGGAGAGGGGAGTTCAAACTGCTGGGATGGACGTGTCTGGGACAGCTCTGCTCTCCAACACCGTCCCGACTGCTGTCCTAGGAGGGGCTTCGGTCAAGGTCTGAACCAACCAGAGGCTGTTCCTGCTTCCTAATGAGCAGGTCAGGAGAGATCCGGGCTGGTGGACACCTGAAAAGCCAACATCTGCCCTACTCAGCCCAGAGAAGAGCCCAAACGCTTAAGGCAGCTTTGTATCTCTGAAGACAACCTGGCAGGAGGAGCTCACCCTGGGCTGCATCGCCGTCTCCCACCCACAGACATCTCCAGGGGAGATTTTCCAGCAGAAGCTGCTGCAGGATGGGAAACGAGCTTCACTTGGGAGGTGGCAGCGAGACGCCAGCTCCTGCCTGCCAGGGCCGGGTCCTGGGACATGGGCAGGGACAGACATGACAGCAGAAAGCAAAAGCAATCCCCAGGGGAGGGAGTGGGGCCACAGACCCTGCAGGCAGCCCCTCTGGTCAAAGGAGGGGAGAAGAGCTTGGGAATAGCCCTGTGCTGGGACAGCACGTTCCTTCCTCGTCAGCAGAGCGCTAAGCAGCCAGCTCCGCAGCGGACGGCCAGGATATGGGAGAAGAGCCAGGGAAAAGCAGCAGGAGAGCAGCAAATGCAGAAGTCAGCTCTGCAGAGGATGCCACGCCGATGGCCAAGCCAGTCCCTGGACACAGCCGTCCTTTGGAAAGTGTGTGGCCCTGGAGCAGGTCTCCAAACCTCCCAAAGGTCTCTTCAAAGCTGCAGCTCAAAGATGGGAGCTGAGGGGTGACCTGGGTGGGATCCCAGTCCGATTGCAGCCTGCACAGCTCCCTCCTTGCCCATGGCTGGCCATGTCCTGCCCTCCCACCTCCTCAGTGCTGCAGCGAGAAGACCACAGGAGGAAGGAGAGGGGAGGGAGCAGCAGCTACACGGCAGCGCTGCCTGACCCAGTGCCAGCCTCTGCCGCTCGCTCTCCCTGGCAGGACTGGCAGGAGGACAGCAGCAATGTCACCCAGGAGAGCAGATCCCCAGGAGAACAAGGCACCGGACGCAGTCCTGCTCCTCTCCAAGAGGCGGTAGCTGGCTGGGCACATGCTCTGGGTCTCCTCAAACCACCAAGTGAAACTCTTCACCTTACCCCACCTCTGCGGTGTTTTAAGCTGCTATATTTAGCTTTGCACCTGCAAAAGGTCACGAGCAAGCGGAGCTGCCACAGCTCAGCTGGCAGGAGGCATCTGGCAGCCTGTGGACGGCCCAGTCTGCAGTTCTGCCTAGAGGGCTCGACCGGCAGCTGCCCATCCTGGTGCCACCACCCAGAGATGCTCCACCCAAGTGAACGCCATCCCTCGGCCGATCCCCCTCATCCACTTACGACCGTGACGGCGTCGTTCAGCAGGGACTCCCCGAAGACCAAGATGTGGAGCAGCTCGTTGATGTGGATCTCCTCAAAGACGGCCAGCACGGCCACCGGGTCCACGGCCGAGATGATGCTGCCAAAGAGCAGGTTGGCCAGGAGGCCGATGTGGTTCAGGCTGGGGCCACTGAGCTGGCACACGGCGTACATCAGGCCCCCCAAGAAGAAGGCGTTCCACAGCGTCCCCACCACGGCGAAGATGAGGATGGTGCCCAGGTTCTCGGTGAATTGGCGCAAAGGGAGGAAATAGCCAGCATCCAAGATGATGGGTGGGAGGAGGAAGAGGAAGAAGATGTTCGACTTGAGGATGGGGGGCTCTTCACCCACCCCTTTGATGAGCCCCCCGACCAAGAGGCCCACCACGATGAGCAGGCAGCTCTCAGGAACGATGCTGGACACAGAAGGGATCACGTGGAAGCCTGGAGAGCAGGAGGAGAGAGCAAGACACACGTTGGCTACACGAATGGAGGGTGTTCTCTGCAGGAGAACACCCCTGTGGGGGCTGGGGACCAGTTCTCAGCCCTCACTGCACTCTTCAGGACCATTTACCTTTTTGCATGCCTCAATTTCCCTTCTTCACCCCCATGGTGCCAAGCTGTAAATTGGAAACTGCAGCTTCACCAGACCCACGCCCCCCCAGGGCAGAAAATAACAGCGAATCCCAGTTCTGTAGGTGGCAGCCGCCCTCTGAGCACCCCGGGGTCTCTCGGGAGACCCCCCCAGACCCCGCAACAGCCGGCTGAGGCACAGGCAGTTCTCACAACACAAGCTGTCGCTGGCTCCAGCTCTTCCCATCGCAGCTCTGCACGTAGGCACTGGCATTTCCCTCCTGTCAGACGGCAGCCTGCCCACCCGGGCACCAGCGCACCCGGCGTGCCAGGCTCGGGCAGGAGCCAGCAGCGCAGTGCCCGTCCCTGGGTGTCCCCAGTGCAGGGTACAGGGAGGGGAGATGGTGCTCAGTGGGTTTCAGGATGCAATTGGAGCAGCTCCTTGTTCCCCCTCCTCCTGCAGCTTCAGGAGCAGGCTGGGAGGGTGCAGGTGGGCTGGGCACAGAGCCGGGCAGGATGTATCTGCGCGGTGCAGGGCTGTTCTTTGGGGTGCAAGGTAGGAGGGAACTTGTTTTCTCCTTTTACATCAAGTGCGATCCCAAACGCAGGTCTCCAAGCCAGCTGTGACCCCCTGGGATGACACGGAGTCAGAATCATAGGCTGGTTTGGGTTGGAAGGGTCCTTGAAGATCATCTCGTTCCAACCCACTGCCATGGGCAGGGACACCTCCTGCTAGAGCAGGTTGCCCAGAGCTCCATCCAACCTGGCCATGAACACATCCCGGGATGGAGCATCCACAGCTTCCCTGGGCAGCCCCAGTGTCTCACCCCCTTCACAGTGAAGAATTTCCTTCTTATTTCCAATCTAAATCCGCCCTCTTCCAGTTTCAAACCACTACCCCTCATCCTACCATATCCATCCACCAAACACCCCAGAGCCCCAGCAAAAGGGGCATCTGCCAGCCAGGCAGGCAGCACGACGCCAACCGGAGCAGCGCTTCAGCCAACGCACCGATACCCACGGAAGGATTTTGGGTTTCCTGGATCCTCTCCCAGGCTTTATAATTATTATTTTGAAGTGAGGCACATTTGTTCCCTGGCAAGGGAAGCGGTTTAAAATAAGGAACCCTGCCTTGGCATCCCATGTTCCTTCCGTGTGCCATCTGCACAGCATTTCACAATGGATTAAATACAAAAACCACCCTCCTTGATGTGTCACCGTCCTGCTGATGATCTGGAGCCCCCCACATCGTCATCCCCGCCCCTCAGCTGAGCCTGCAGGGACCACATCTGCGCGACGGTGCCGGCTCATCCCTCCTCCACCTGCACAGCCGAGCGGGGAAGGCAACGCACAAATCCAGCCCTGACAGGAGAAAAAGCAGCAGCTTCCACAGTCCCTCCCTAAGGATGGGCACCGGGTCAGATGCTGGTCATGGCCACGGCCACGCGCAGGTTGCTGAGGGCAGGATTAGACCTCAAAGTACGGAATGACAGAAGGGGTTGGGTTGGGGGGGATGTTTAGAGTGTCCAATCCAACCCCCAAGGTTGCTTCGCTTTCTGAGGCAGTGGCACAACAGAGTTTTCCCTCAGACAGACCCACCTTAAACAGAGACAGGAAATTCAGTCCTAAAATGTTTGCTCCCTTTTAGCAGAATTAGAATCCACTCACCTAGATTATCCTTCCCTACCCACAACTGGGCTTCTGCTCCTTTTCCCCTCACTTTTCCTCTTCCCCTCCCAAGATCCAGATGGTTTTAGGTGGGAGTGGAGGGTCCTGATAATCTAATAACCTTGGCTCTGATCCTGTAGCAATTAAGAAAGTAACTTCCACGTAGCTCTGCACCAAGTGTAACCTCACCAGGGGTTGGGACACCTGATCTTGAAGGTCCCCCAAGGGTGGGTAGAACTTTTTCTTGGAGATAGAAGGAGATGATGAATTCACCTGCTTCAGTTTTTCCCAAATCTCTTCTTGATTCATCCTCTTTCCCTGAAGGAATTTCTTCATTTTGGCAAGTAAACCTCCCGTGGGTGAGCCCAGCACCGCAGAGGCTGGAGGACTCATCACACCCAAGGCTCAGTACAGGGCCGGCTGTTTCGGCAGCACCCAGGTGGCTCCAACAGGAGGAAAGTCTGGTTCCTACCTTGGCTTTGCTGCAGCAGCACCGATCTCTGAGCAAATCACCCCGGAGCCCTTAGGCTCAGGCTCGAGGGGAAGCCAGGAGGAGACTGGAAGCAGCTGAGCTTTCTCCCAGTGCTCTCCCAGCGTCTGGCTACTGGTGCACTGTTTCCCAGGCTGAATGCGGTTCCTGATTTACCCCCACGAGGTTTTCTGTCTGTATCCAGTCTCTCCACACAAGTGCTGAGCCTCCCAAGGCAGCCCTGGCATAGGGAGGTGAAAATCCTTTTTCCCTGCACCGCTCAGGTGAGCATCAGGCACAACCAGCCTTCCAGTGCAGTGGGCAATTGCCCATCTCAGCATCTGCCAGCCCTGCCCAGAATAAGCTTTAAAGCCCCACAAGCAGCAAGAAACCCACAGCAAATCAGTTTTTCCTTGCTAAGTACATTCAGTCATGAATAAAACACAAACACTGACAATTAAGCATCTCTCGCTTCTTCCCCGTAGGCCCCAGGATCCCATTAAACTGGAACGTTCGTGTGTTGATGTGAATTCAATGTTTTAGAGCCTTTTTGTAGGGCCCTAAAAATACACTCACATGGGCTGCATGTTAATTATGCCTTTGATTCTCCTGAATCTCAGCCATGTTTTGCTCCCCGCTTTCTCCACTCAGTATTTTTAGAGCACTCCGAAGCTCATCGGTACCAATCTGTTGCTGGGATCCTGCTCTGAGTGGTGGGCTGGCATCCTCCTTCAGGGGGTGTGATTAATGGGAAGAAACGCTCTCGCTGCGGGGGTGATGCCAGGCAGGGGAGAACTGGTCCAATCCCAGCTCTGCACCTGGGGTGAACTGGTCTGATCCAGCTCTGCACCTGAATTTCTCTCCCGAAGGAAGAGGGAGGCGGTGGCAGGATGCTGGGCGATGAGGATGCCTGGCCATGGGCAGCAGGAAGGGGAATAAGTCTTGATAATAGCCATAATAATAATAATAATAATAATAAATAATAATAAAGAAGCTTTAACCCCAAAAGCAGCAAATGCTGTTCCCTCCCCTCGCCCAGGGATACTATGAATGTCTCCCTTATGCTGCTAATCCAGTGAAAAGCCAGTTTGGGTTTGGAGTGGGGTTTGGGGTGGGTTTTTTTGCACATTTTTGGTGCATTTTGGGTTTTGACAGTGCTACTTTTTGTACAAAAAGCCAGACAATTTACAGCAGCCCCAAAGCATGTATATAAAGCAGAAAACATTCAGAAAATTCCACCTAGTAAGGAAAATCAGAATTCTCACTGACCAAACTCGAAACTCCAGCACTAATGCCCTAAAGTTTTGTTCCAAAACTTCATTTTCAACATTTCATTCTTAAAAAGCAACAGCTCCACCTACCCTGCATCAACCAGCTCCGATTTATCCTTGTCCTTCTAACTACAGCGAATACAGAACAGACGTTTTCCACTCACCACATTCTTTATGACCTCGTCTTTGCCGTCGTGCTTTTGGACTTTCAGCAGGTGGTAGCAGAAATCCAAGACATCAAAGCGACGCTGCTGTCCCAAGAGCACGATGATCATACAGCCAGCCCAGTGCAAGCCGTCCCCAAAGCACTGCCTGGGAAACAGAATCAGCGAATCGTCAGGGTTGGAAGGGACCTTAAAGATGATCCAGTTCCAACCCCCCTGCCAATGGCAGGGACACCTCCCACTAGAGC
>JANIJG010024865.1:0-21471 GCA_024611175.1 Megaceryle torquata
CCAGAGGTCCCTTCCAACCCCTACCATTCTATGATTATTCTGATGATAAATATATTCTTTCTGCTCCCAAGAACCATATACAAAGTATGCATCGTGCTTACAGAAGTAGACACAAAAGTTTTGCAGCTCAAACATTGACATCCACTTGTAGCAAAAGTGAAGGTGACAACTGTTAGCATCCTAACACAGCATGTGTATGCAAAACTGTGGTTTGTCTTCTCTATAAATGCAACATTTAAGAAGTAACAAAAACCTTGTCCATGTATTATATTTCTTATTGAGATGTGTTTTCTCTCTTAAAAAACGTTATCCTTTTGCATGCCCTTATTACTTTACCATATGTGCCTCTCTATAGAGATTTCTAAACACTTAGGTATTTTTTCCCCACTATCTCCTCATTTCTGTTTGTCCTTATTGTATGAAATGCTCCACTCATTTTTATCTAGGTGAAACAAAAAAAACCAAGGCTGTGCAAATGGGAACGCAATTCTTCAAAGCTGAGAAAAGCTGCCTTCCTTTGCCAGCGGACAACCCAGAAAACCATAAGCCTTCTTTTCGTTTCCATCCTCATTCCAGTCAGTGACTGTAATTTCCTAACACATTTCAATTGTGGAAGAACTCTGCTCACAGCACAGTCATAAAAAAGGGAGCACGTAAAACTTTTTGAATTAGTCTTCTAATTGTATATACCTCAAATATCCCTCTCCCTGAGCTTCCTGTGCAGACCTGGTTCATAAAGCCTATGTGAATCACATATGAACTAACTTTCAAAGCTGACAAAGTGAATATCCTCTTCACAGACAAGGCACGTCAAAATTTATGATATATAAATTTTATCTTTAATTTTGCTAAAGAAACTAAACAGTTCTTTGTCAGCTGCCTGGAAGCAGGCAGAGAACTTTTCCAATTGTTGCTAAATGACACAAATCTGTTTGGCTGCTTTGAAGGACTGCTATTGCTGTCAAAATGCATTTGCCTTGGAAGCTATCCAATTTCACCTTATCATGCTATCAAATGCGAGCTTATCTCAGTCACAAATGTCCATTCCTCTTTTATTGTTTTATGGAAGTCTACTAAAATCTACTAAACAGCTTTTATATAAAGTCCAGTGCAGTAAATTAGAATACCAAAACCAGGTTTCACTGAGTGTACATATTGTGAAAACACAGGATTTTTGTGGGTTTTGGGGTTGGGTTTTTTTTAAAGCTTGACACCAATTTCCTATATAACCCATTTAGTGAACCTTGAACATTGTTCTACAGTATAGAAAGTGTGTCTAAAGCAACTTACATTTTGAAATCCATTTTCCATATATCTGATAGGACCAGTAATCTTTGTAAAGAATGCCTGAACTCTAGATTTTGCAAATTAAGGAAAACCATTAGGTTTGTCATTTTAATTTCATTCTCAAATAACATTTTTTTGTTCTCATTCTGTTTATACAGTCATTACCAAAGAATCTGAAAGTTATGCAACTTAAGGGGCTTTAAAGCCACCAGGGACCCTCTTAACAGAAGATGGAAATAACTTATTACGCAAATAAGATTAAAACGCTGACCTTGAATCCACAGTCTTTTTGCCAAGGGGCAGGCAGTGTGTGTGTGGGTGGAAAATTAACTGTGGTACATAAGCTTGCACTACGCTTAGGAAAGAGCAAGAATTTTCAAAAGCAAAGGCCTCCATCATGCAGGACAGTGAAAGCACAGTGGACATTAGGATCATTTTAGTATTGCACATGGCAAGGCATATTATTAGGAAATAACATAGCTTCACTTCTGCACACAGTCAATATTATTTTCTGCTTGCTGTCCTCTCATGTTCCAGCCATAACTGCAGAGATAGTTTCAAACTGTTGTTTTTCCTGGCCTGCAGAGGCCACCACAGCAGCAAGGGATAGCCTGCAGGGATGGAAGCCCAGCTGTGCCAGCAGCCTGGCAGCAGGTCTGCTTCAGAGGCCAGGCCAGCTGGGATTCCCTTGGCGACCGAGGGTGCCAAGGGGCTGCAGCAAACAGGCTTGGAATGACTTTGTGCTGATGGTTCAAGGCCAGGCTTACAATATTAGTAATAACCCTCCTATGTACTACCACCTGTATCTGTTACACTGCACAGCTGAGAACAGAAGTGCATTATACTAAATGATTAAGTAGGAAAACAGAAAAAAGAAAATACAACTTTTGTCTCAATGCAGTCATGTTAACACTGCTACTAAAAGCCTGTCCCTGGCATTCTCGGAATTTTCCAAGATCATCAGTGCCACACTGAAACCATACTCAACAGGTCTAGGCTATCCCTTTGCATGGGTTTGAAAGAAAGACAAAGCAGTGATTAAAGGAAACAGCCAACACCTATGTAGATCAACATCCAAACAGCTGCTGCTGCTTTTTGAAATTCAGACTTAGGAGACAAACAGGAGGGTTACAGGTTAATTTCTAATTTCAAATGTTCTTTTGAAGGGAGAGTGTTTCTTGTAGGGGCTGAGGGACAGAGAGTCCTACTGTCTTATTCCAGTCAGGCTGGAATATTGCCTCAAGGTAACATTCTTTTTTTGTTTGTTTATGTCAGCAAGTTGTCTTTAAAAAGGCAATTACAGCTGATTGCTTCACCTAAGAATCTTAAAGAAGCAGATGATTAGAAAAAGGGGTTTGGGGGGTTCATTTTAGGTTTCTTTTTTCATTGTTTGGGGTGGGGTTTTTTTTAACTACCCCAGAAATCTCTCCATACATCTCCCAGAATAGAACTAAGAGGGAAAGAACCAGTGAGCTGCTGGAAAACATTCTAAGGAAAGACAGAAAGAATAGAGGTGTTTCAGGAGCACTCCCTCCCAGAGGATCTCCATGTCTGTTCTCCTCAGTTTCCAAACACATCTGTATTCTTTTCCTGCATACTTAAAAATATCTGATATACTGATATCTAAGAAAAGAAAAAACACAAACAAAACAAAACACACACACACACAAAAATGTTTCTCCAGAGACTGAAGTATTGGAATTAAATTGTAACAGCAGAGTTTCACCCAGCCTTACAGACTGAACAGATAATATTATGAAACTAGTATAAACATATATGGTGTTTAAAATATTCTATGTATTCAACAACCACTTTTTTTGTTTGTTTCATCAAACAAGTAGTTTTACTAAGAGGTGATAGAAAACAAAGAAGGGAAAAGAGAAAACAAAAAGTCCATACATAGAAACTCCCTGAAAAATATAAGACAAATCCAGAGTTTTGACTAGGAAAAAAGTGGACAGCTGGCCATTCTTTATGAAAAATTTTGATGATTCCTTTTTTTCAACTAATTAAAATCAGAATGGCTGTTGAAGTTAATCCAATTATAGAGCTGTGACTTGTTCTGATTTTTATTATCATGCTGAAGATGGAAATATCAAATCAGAGTATAGGGGAAAAGGAAAAATATCTCAGTAAATCATAAAACAAATCTTAAAGGGAAATAAGCTAATCTGCTCAGTACAGTTGTAGAATAATTATATCTGTCCTTGGGTATTAGGTAAGTAGTCAACAGGGGGATAACCTTCTTCCACAGAAGAGGGTAAACACTGTAAATACCAGCCTTAGAATAGTCTTCCAGAACTTTTCCATAAGTATTAAAAAATACCAACTCTAATCCGATATGTCATTCTGAAAATACATTGTTCCTAGCAAGAATAAAATGTGAGCATAGACAGATACCTCTTTTCTGGCTTGGTGTTCTGCCGCTGGGACTGAGAATGCCTGCTGCCTCTCAGCGCTCCTCTGCTCATATGGCTGTTGTTATGACCTCCAGAAGAAGCAGAGGCCCGAAGGCCAGCCCAAAGCTGCTCTTCATTCCTGTGAAGTGGCACGGATGTACGGATGGCAGAAATGACATGGCCAGGATAAGCAGTCAGCGAGTCCTCGCGGTGGCGGGAGTTCTGATGAGCAAGAGTTCTCTCCGAGGTCTGGTACTGCCGCCCTGGCCTTTGATACCCCATTTCACGGTAGTACGCTGGGAGGCAGGGCCGTGTTTGCTCCATCACTCCACCACTGCAGCTCCGAGAGCAGGCAGACCAGGGGCCCCAACTTCCCCATACGCCTGGGATTCCTGCACCGCTGTCCTCAGATGCGTCCCTTTGCTCTTCTATCCTCTGCGGAACCTGTAGGCACAAGAGGTTGACTTAGGAACACAAATTCACGCTGTAATACAAGGAAAGCACTAATACCTTTTTTTAGGCCATTCACTCTGCAGTCACAAGTGAAACTGAATGACATAGGAAGTAACTGTCTTACCTCCCTGTCCAACCTCTGCCTATTCTGCCAGTATAGGAGGAGGTCTCCTACAGCCACCAACCATTCAGAGCAGAACTATTTATTGGGCTATGTACATAGGAATAGATTTTCTTTGGTTTTCAGCAGCAGAAAACAATGCATATTGCAAAGCTAGGAAATCTGGAGATTGAAAACTCTTATTAGCAAAGTCAGGATGTCAGGTCACTTATGATGACAAACTCAGGTCAACGGACACTGACCACTCTTTTCCACTCTGATGCCTTAACAATGGAGATTGCTAACAATTGCAATAGTATTTCAGGAACTCACATCTAATGTGGAACTTTTTAGGAAAGCCGTAACCTAAGAGGACAGGCTTATTTCCAACCAGCTAAAAATACTGTAATATTTAACTCTTCTATTACCACTTTTCCCCCACTGCCCATATTAATGTTTCCAGGAAAAAAGCTATTCAAGATGACCCACCCAAGCCTACATTCACAGAAATCTGCATCAAGTTCAATAAAATATGGGACAGTTGATCTTGGGCATTCAGTGCCATTTAGCCCATACTCACCATTGAGCAGCACAGGGAAAGCAAAACAAAGAACAACCCCGAAGACTAAGGGGGCTCTCTTGAAGGAAGCTAGGAAGGATTAGAAGGGCAGGGACTGTTACTGTAAGGAGAGTTAACCCCTCAAGCTATGGCCATATATTTAAATATCCTGACCTTGTGGCTGGCAAGGTATCAGCACAGCCTAGAAATTACAACCACCATCCCCACTCCCTGTGGACTTATGCCCTGAGCTTTACCCATTCCTGGCACTAGATATCATCAGTGTTTTACACTGGGCAGAGCGCTCAACTTTGTTGCACAGAAATTATATCCGTTTCCATTAAATGCATAGTTTTTCTGTTGCTTCCCTCAGCCAACTGGCTGAATCACAAGTTTTCAAAAAGCAGGCTTCCAATGTCCGATTGTCACAATTATTAATATGCCAAACATTCTTTTAAATGAGCATCATTTAATAGTTTATTTACATTCTGAATAACCTTTGTACCAACAAGCACACACACGTATCAATTCAATTAGGAGACAAAAAGGCACTGTCCACAAACAAATGCTTGCCATATCTCTCCAGCCCTATTCAAGTGTGTAGCTATCTCAAAATGAGCTTTGAAAAGACAGCCTTGGCTGTTTGTATTTCACTTCTTCCCCCTTCAAAGGATGACCTCCTAAACGCATAACTTCCATTAATAATTTTGTCTCAAACATCACTGCATAATAGCAAAAGATTAACATCTACATAATTTTGCCTCTGGTCACAGCTAATGCGCGCAGTCGCTGAGCTGCAAACCAGCTATGCCAGTGAGCATACATTACTGATCAGCCAACTGCGATCATGGCAGGCTTTGGTGGAATGTGGTTTGCAAACACGGGTTGAATACAACATTACAATACGAAAAGCCAAGCCAGCAGAGAGTTTGCGGTGCTGCTGTGTAATAGTCAGTTGTGGTCTACATAATCTGAAACATTTTCTCCCTCTGAGGTTGCTCTCACGCTTTCATCATGAACCACAGAAAAAACTGCATTTAATTATAACTTGTGAATAATAAAAAGCATCTGCATTAAGTGTGATGTTACCCATTTCTCCGGTGTTATTTGAAAACAAGGGCAGATGTTTCTGTATTTAATGTCTTTTTTTCTGTGGGTACCCCATTTGGCATCAATATCCAATAGCCTTTACAACCAAATACCACATAATGTCAATATTTTGAATAACATGCAGCAAGGTTTGGTTTCTGGCTGTTACATTTTCTTTCATGTCCAATAACAGAACACCACTGGCTCACAATTTCACCAACTAAACGACGTGTTCTTCAGTTCGTGAATATTAACTGTTCATACTTAAACTACATATTAATGTCATTTTACCACAGATACAAAATGATAATGGTTACACACAGAGATACTCTTTCGGTCTGATCCCAGTTTGCAGTAAAATTTACTTAGTATAAAGCTAACAGTTCTTTGTTATCAGACAAGTCAGGTTTCAGTTGTCTGGACTATTTCTTAATCATTTTTACGATGTTTCAGTACACCTTTTTTTAAAAAAGCCCAAGATGTTCATGCAAGCAACAACTAAAATCTGTTAGTCTGCAAGCAACTCAAGACACCACTAACATAAGAAATATTTCATTATGCAGAAATAGAAACTGATATAATAGTGACAAGTGTTGACCTGTTGCAGAGAGAACTTTCTGTCTGCCAAATTTCATTGCAGCAATTGTTTCAGGTAAAATGATACTTTAAATGACTGAAGGCAATGTAAAGCAACTTCACACCCCTTCATCTTCAGAGTAAAAGAGTTCTAGACATAGCACAAGGTTTAAACTAGCTATGTAAGTAAGAACACAGTCATAAAACTATAGCATAATGTCTTACACTGATATACGAATTCATCAGTACTACTTTGCTGTAAGATGACTACATTCTCAGACATGGATTTTCTGTAGCAAATCAGGCTATGCACTTTTATTTTTGATGAAGTTCTCTTCTTTCTTAGAGAAAGATGGCAGCTACAGGCAAACCTTTAGAGAAGCTGACATGATTAATGGCATAATCTACTCAGTGAAACCTATGATGAAAGACAGAATAAATGGAAGTTGCTTTGCTTAAGGAATGGAAAACAGAGAGCAATAATGAGTCTTCCAACCAGTTTATACAAAAACATACAAAGAGCTGTTTTCTCTTTGCACAAAATTCTGCCCCATGTCTATAGTCAACACACAAGTAACGGTGGATTTAAATTTAATCGGAAGTGATCCAAATTAGCTAGCAGGGAAAACTACTTAGTGCAAAGGCAAACAAAGCATGGGAACAGATTGCCTGAAGCGATCCTGGCACCATGGAGGCCTAGCCAAACCTCCACCAGGAACAACTAAGGTATAACTGACACTTCCCCAGGGCAGAGGAGCTGAACTACAGGACTCACAGGTCAGTCAATTCCTGTCCTTTGGTTCTCCGATTTCCAAGTTACTTTGTAGCCAGTAATGAATTCTACCACAGCCCTAGGATATAGCCAAGAAATTACAGGTAGCTATGCGAGACAGCTGAAGTATTCCAGACTATCTCAGAAACACCACTTACTCAGATTCCTGACGCTAGGTCCCTCCTCCTCTCCCTTTAAAAGCTACCCATTAAACAGCACACTTTCTAAAGGGAAGAGCTTGAGCCTGCACTGGGGAACAAGGGGAATGCATACTGAATTCTGCCTGCCAAGTTACGTTATGAAAGTAATTTCTTTAATAGAATCACATAGCCTGCAAAAGGAAGATATTAACTATTTTATATAAACCATTTAATCTACTTCCCCATTGTTCATAACTGACCCCTTCTCTAGGTGACCCAGTAATACTCATTCTAATTATAAATGCATCATCATCAATTAAGATTTCTATCTACTGCAAGTTAACCAACAACCAAATATTTTGCTCTACAAATTCAATCTATATTTACTTTTAATTTCACCCTATGATTCTAACCCTTTCTTTCTTTCTTTCCTTCCTGTAAATTTTTCAGTCATTTGGCAGGACAAGGTTTGTAAGTGGAAGTAATACATTTCACCAGTACAGATGTATACTAAATACGGGCTTTCAGGTGTGTAAGTGCTTGCAATTTCTACATCTTTCTACATTCTCTAACTCATATCAAGTTTCTATCAAAGATTCTTTAAATAGAAGTCTTCTTTATAATGACTGTTATGCACCAAGTATCTTCAAATCTGTCTCCTTTCTAACAGTGAGTAGCAAATTGAATTGAGACTAGGTTTTTAGAAGTGTAGTTGAAGGGTCACTCTTCTCTCTTTACATATCAGCAATCTGCATCCCTTTCTGTTCTTTTCTCCCAGTTTTCCTGTATTTTTTAGTTTGCTAATTTTGTAAGCAGGAGATGCATTACATTCAGGTTTTATTCTGACAATTGTCTTTTTCAAATAAGGCAAAGTTTCTAAGACAGTTTGTTGGGTTTAATTTGGATTTTGGTTTTTGTTGGTTTTGGTGTTGTTTGTTTGTTTTCTGTTTGTTTTTTTTTTAATATACGAGATCAGTGTGTAAACAGTACATAAAGACTAAAATTTCACAAAGGAAGTACTTTATTTACCTAAATTAACCTGGCTAAACTTAAAACAAAATCCAGAAAAACACCCTTATTTTAAAGTGGTCACTAATGATCTGATGTAGTCAGAACCTGTTAGAAGCTCAGAACATCTCAACAATTTGATAATTTCTTTAGAAATAAGAGGAAAGACATTGATACCAGCCCAAAGTCTATTTCAGACAATTAGGCAGAATTCCCAAAAATCTTAACAAAAATACCACTGTGGCCAAGCAGCCTAGGAACCATGTATTTTCAATTTTATCTTTTATCTAAGAGATACTAAGAATCTCCTTGCTTCTTGGGGGTCTGGTTTTTTCCTTCCTGTTTCTTTGGGGCTTGTTTATAAATTTGTTTGTTGTACAAGATCTGTAAGATTAATACTTGTGATATAACTTCTGGTTTTGAACAACAAACAGAGCAAACTAATAAACTCACTAAGACAGCAGAAGTCAACACAGAAAAGAGGGAGATGTTTATCCACATGGCAGACAAGAAAAGTTCTAATTCCACTGTTTTCCTTCATTTTCCTCAGGTCCATGGAACATGCATCATATTTGCTTCCTTGGGTTACTAATAAAATCACCAAAACCTTCTCTCATATGAGCTGTGTACAACTCCTATGGACTTAAATGCTAACTAGGCATTTGTTTTGTTCTGCATACAAAACCTTCAATAGTGATTCCATGCAAAACTAAATGAATGCACAGGAAATATTTAAAACCATGAAATTTAATCCTAAATGCAGAACTGAAAACCTGTAACTAGTATTTTACACTACCATGAATTGTAGTGGAACTACAGTGCAATTAAGTTTGTTTGATTTTAAATATTTCACAAACACATTCTACTTATCTTCAATCAACAGGCATGAGTATGTAGATTACACAGTTACAAAAACTCTGTATATCTTGGTGGTAATAAATTGAAAAAAATGAAAGCAGAATATTTTAGAATACTGTCTCTTACTTCCTTGATTACATCTATTTTTTATGTTCGGGGGGGCGGGGGGGAAATTAAATAAAAATCTCCTATTTCTATTCTTTACTTGCTTACTTCCAAATATTCAGGATTTCAGAAATTTAAAGTTACTCTATAGTATTTTAACATGTTTAGTAGCTTTTAGGCAGACTATTTCTACATAAACGACTGTCATTCCTGTAGTTTTAGATTTATGGAAAATGTTGAGTTTTTCCTCACTTTACTATATTACAGCCTTAGACCTTATTAAACATGCTGCCAGTAGGTTGACATAGATGGCAATTAAGTAGAAAAATAGTTTATGTTGAATTCATGTAGTTCAGCAACAGTTCAGCAATCACTCTGATCCCAAATAAAAAAATCCAGCAAAAACTAGGAGTGCACAAGCTACTTGAAATACAATGCAAATTTCTAGTACCACCTCTGTCAGAATTTAGAAATAAGGTTCTCATCTCGGGATTTCAGCAGCAGGTGTTGAAACTATACTATGCAAGAATGTCCCTGGAAAGGAAATACCACTTGAAATGAAAGCCAAAAATATTTCAGATATAACCAGTTGTACATGAAAACAATGGCTGACAATGCACTGACAAACACTCATTTTAAATACTGTAGGATATTTCATCCTATTAAACTTTAGCTTACATACAAATTAACAGTTCAGAAAAGTAGAAAGAAAAAATGGATATATCAGAGGCCGATTTAGCCCAGTATTATGTTGCTGACTGTGTGGAAGAATCAAAGATTCAGGGAATAGAGTAAGAACCAGGACATGTTCAGAGACATCCACAGACCCTCTGCTTCCAGTGAATCAGTAATTTAAGGACCACCTTCACTTAATCACCTTATTCACATTGAATATTTCATACCCACTACTGGACTTACTCTCCATTAATAAAATTAATCCCTTTTTTAGCATATTTCTAATATTGGCTTCCAAAAGATTGTGTATTTTATGTTGAAAAAGTGCTTCCTTTTCCTCTAATTAAACAAGTAGCCTGACAATTTCACTTTGTCTCCCAAATATTAAGAAGAATGATCATTCCATATGATCCTTGACCATACCATGATGCTTGATTTAAAATAAATTCTGGGATCTCACTCTGAAATTCAGCAATCCTAATTTGTTTGCATAGAAGACAGGCCACAGTTCAGACTGTCCTCATTCTGAGCACCTTTTCCACTGCCACATTTTGACATGGGTGTGCAATGCTGCATACAATATTCCAATTGTTGATTAATGATGGACTTGCATGGAAATAATGATCATAATGCTTGGTGACAGTTATACATTTCAACCAGCTAAATTATTAAGTAAGCTGCTATAGCCACAGCCAATGTTAATATATTTTCTGAAGATATTGATCATGATATAGCACTCCAAATTCAAAATTGAAAAAGGATACAAGAGAATATCAAGTTTTAAAACTGGAGATATCTAAACCAAATCAGACATTTCTGGTTTCTTCCAATTTCAGTTTATATACAATAATGTTATATTTTATGGATATAATTTCTAATGTGTTATCTAGTAATTCTCTTTCCCGTTTAAATGCCCTGATTTAAATGGATTAATGAAAAATTAACTACATCACGTTCTTAATTATACATCTGAAGGGGATATAACAGATATGAATGTATTTTTTGCAAAGCTTTATTATATTAATTCCACTCAAAGGCAAATAAATCCTATCCAGAAGAACATTTTATCACCTGCTCATAAAAATCCTACCAATGGTATTCACTTAGTAAACTCACGTTCATGTGCTGAATGCCAGTGGAATTAACAGATGCCAGCATGCCATATTTTATTTTAAATGACTGCTATAATATTTATCCTGTGTTTCCCAGAGCAGAGCCTTAATCCTGTTAATATTCCTCCATGCCCTTCAGGCATTCTTTCATTGCCCTTTCCAAGGTCTTTCTTCTCATTACACCACACGTGATAATCCATGCTATGGCACCAAACTGTCACCATCATTATTAAAGGAGTGTCAAGGCACTTGGAAAGCACAACTTCTTATTTATTCCATTACCCCAGGGTCACAACTCTTTTATTTTATAGTTCTGACTGACTGAAGATTTTGCTAGGGCACAGCCTATCAGAAAAAGTGTGCATGCAGCTTTTGTCACGGCCAGGCTTGGCCTGACTGAGGATTCAAAAAGCCAGTACAATAGTATACTGTTATTATTAAAAATGTGTATGTTATATTTGGGATGAGATGAACACAACATTCTGCATGAACTTTCACCATCTTATTATAGAATTGATCAATGATCACTCCCACTAAGTAAGAGCAAGTTTTGCCCTCTTAAAATTTCAAGACTTCAAAAACAAAAGCAGGCAGACTTGCAGAAACCAGAACTGAACTACAACTCAGAGCAGAGGATGCCAAATTTTGAATGGGCTGAGGAAATTATAGTTTGGTTTTAGAACCCATCCAAGTGTAACTTACTGTATTTCCCTGCCAGTGTTGTAAACACATCTATGAAACTCGTTTCATTCTTTCACCAGTCTCAGCATCTTAAAAGAATATTCTTCCAGCATTAGCTCAGGTGATTTCCAATAAAGGCCATACCTATATGGCCACAACAATTTCCCAGCAGAAAGACTTTACAGCCCATTTTATAGATGTTCATTTGCAACAACCATATTTTTTACGTCTCTTACAAGAACATGGGGAGCATTGGTGGTTTGATAAAAAATAATCTACCAAAAAGTCCCTAAAAATTGCAGATAACTTCTCAGGTCTCTCAAGGGTAGCAGAAAAAATGAAGCAGAGGCCAAACAAAACATCATGACACAATGTGTACATGTCTGCTTGGTTAGTATGCTCTGCTATTTTAATCCTTCAGTGCATTTTGGAAGTCTTTAATCAAAGATGTAGTAAACTGTTTGAATTTTACAGTACATGGTAAGTGTAAATATTACCAGCTTAAATGATCTGGGTTTCCGTTCATTGTACAAAAACTCTGTCCGAACAGCTGTGTCTGTGAAGATTAAAGGGCTAAGAAGTCTGGAAATAGAAGACCTTTGTATTCACAAATCACTGAAGGGAGTTGCAGTGCCTGGAAAGCTTAACTGCCCCTTCAACCAACTTTGACCACATCTAAGGAAACTTTAACATTATTTAAATAGTCTAGAAAGTAAACAGTTCTGAATAAAGCTCAGAAGAGTTTTTGTGCCAAAAGAGCTTGAAGCTTCCTCTAAGTTTGGGGATTTTTTTTTCACACCAAGACCACCTCCATTGTGCTCTGCGAGCCTTGTGTTTTAAGGCAGAGGGTTTTTTCCATTTTTCTGTGAGACCATTGACTACTTCCAAGTAAACAGATGGCTCACTCCTGACCTCACTCCTATCAGTTCTATAAAATCACTCCTTATCTGCAGTAGGTTTGCTTCTGATTTACAGTAAGGTACAGATGATAAGCATCAGGCCCTCACTATATCACAAATCAGGCTTCTTCATTTCAGTAAACTATTTGCTCATCATTGACTATCATCTGTGACCTATGTCACTCAGCTTGTACTACCCTAGGCCTTTCCAGATCCATCATCTTCAGCTCTGACAAATCTGTTGCCATTCTATCATATTTCTACACTCATAAAAATTCTTTGGGATCCACACATGGTGGAAACATAGATTTTATTTATTCAGTGATTATCTGTCACCTCTTAAGATCTCTCACCGAGTCATTCTCCCAGCATTCCAGAAGCAGTGAGGACAAGCTGTCATAAAACAGAAAGCAACATTTCCTAACAGAAGAATTCATCTGTGAATCCAAAAATCTTCTCATCTTTACCATCACTGTGATCTAAAGCCTGGGATAGAACTAGCATGCAATACAGCTCTGAAGGAAGATGAGAAGCTTGTCTGTGACCCTGTAAGTTCACCTGTTCTGGCATCCAACTAGAATAAAGATGCCTTCATTTTTTTCCAGAGAAACACATGACAAGCTTTCAGCACCTCATGGTCTGATCTTAAAGAAGTCAGTCTTTTTTAAATTTTTTAAAAAATAATTTAGAGGTGATTAAGCAGGTTAAAGATAACAAAAGCATTGGCTTTGATTTTTCAAAGACTGTATTTGCATAAAATAATGTATCCTTATCCTGTCTCCTTCCCTTAAGCAAAGAACAACTTTATTTCCTAACCATTTTAATCCACAACATCAAGGATGGCAAAGTAGCAACAATGTAGAGATAGCAAGAAAATTTTTCAGCTGTTGTTCTAAATATTCTGTTTCATTAGAAGGCTATTTTAAAGAAAAAGTCTTGTCATGGACTAAATAATCTCTCCTATTTCCTAATGATCACGGTAATTAGATAGCAACATCATTAGCTAGAAAGGCTCTGTTTTACCAAAGTTTCAATGAATGTAACAGCACATGTATCTATACAGCTGACCCAGTACACAGCAGCTGTATGCAGATACATGGTGACTAAGGTGCTCTGGCAAAAGTCAGTTTAGTGTACACAGCCCAGAAGGACAGAACCACAGTAACTCTGTAGTAGACCTGTTAGCAAAAAGGCTCGAGTTCCAGCTCAGCAAGTACTGACAAGTTATAGATTGCCATCACTGTTGACCGTAGAGGCAGAGCTTCGCCCTGCCTGGATTGCAAGAAAGGACACAGCCTTCCATTACATGCTTCTGCTTCTCAGGGGGTATGTAAAAGCAAGGTGGTGACCAGCTGTAATAGACATGCCATGGTACTCCTTAGAAGTATAAGGCATTAGCCCTTACATCCTGGCCAAAAGCCAAGCTTAGATACCAACGACTTTGTCTAACTACAGTCTCCCCGCATTGCTTTAAGGACATAGCAGATTGTTTCATGCTTCACATGTTACTCTATTATAGTGTGTTCAGGTCTATTAGGCAGCTGTATCCTTTTCAGTTTACAGAACAGTGCTTTCTGTGGGGTGTGGTAGGGAAAAAGAACAATGTAAATGAAGAAACATTGCTATTCACTGCCGTTATTACCATATAAATGAAGGTGATGAATCACATTTATAGTTTCCTACATGAATCCTAAAAATATAGTCAGATTTCGTAATCAAATCCTTATCACTAGAAATAGTACTCTTAAAGTTCTCATCCTCTCCATACACTCTCCCTGTCTTCACACTTACATCTCCATCATCCTCTTTCTACAGCCCAATAGAAGGAATCATTCCTAGCGTCTTAAGCCCTTTGCAGTAGTGGCTCAACCAAGCAAGACTGCCAGGGAAAGTAAAGATGGAAAGACAGAAACGTGAAAATAAATCAGTGGCCTACTTCTTCATTTTTTCAAAGACACAGGAGAGCAAGACCAAAACTAGTCTCCCTGCTTTTGCCCCTCAAAGTACATAGTCAAATTCATCTAAGAATACGCCAGAATTCTTCTAAATCTTAGCATTTAATTTTACTTATCACATATAAATGTCCCATTCCTAGAACAAACTTCAGGGAGGTACGTGACTATCCAGAAAAAAACAAAAGTAGATGTTAAGCAGCTTAAAAACTCTAGGTAAGGGCAGGGGCACAGGCAAGGGGATGAGATGCAGTATTTTTAATCATCTTGTCCTGAAGCAAAGGGAGAGTGCACAGATCCTTTCAGTTGATATTCAGTGAGAGATTAATTTGTTTAAAAGAACTTCTGATAAGCTCCTAATTCAATTTCATGTATTCTGCTGATGCAGCCAACACAAGTGCCATTATGTAGTGGATTTAAGAAGAAAAAGGAAAACAGAGCTAACTCAGAAACTACTCCTTCTAGAGGTAAGGAAAACTTCTATGGCTACTGAAAAGAAACAAAAAAAATAACAATCCCCCACACCTCCAATCAAACCAGAAAAACTCACCTCTCCAAAACTGATTATACTAGAGATAGGAAAGTTGCTCTGAAGAGGATGTTAATTGTAGAAATTCCTTTTTTGCATCAGAACTGCTGTTTACATAATAACGGAGTTTGGTCATTGCATTGCCAATCAGGCTACATTTCTAGAAGTAACTGAACCTCTCTGACAGCTCACCACGACCACACAGGGGATCTTCACCACCTCTCCCTTTCCTCCTGTTCCTCTCTTTTCCCTCAGTTTCTGTTTCTGATCCTGTTCCTTATTTGTCCTGATTTAGCAGTGAAGACACTTCAACAAGCACATTTGAGTTCAACACAAGAATGAAAGGGGCAGGAAGGGGGAACACAAAAATAATTCCAACAACACACATCTGAAATCATACTCATGTCCACATTTTGAGGGGAGTACAGTCACATTCACTTGATACACACTTGCATTTCATAGAGATATTGTGTGTCTGAGAGCAAGAGATAACACCCAGTTTATTTCTTCTTTAATTTAGAGCCAGTATAAAGAAACAATACTAAGCCAAAATAGGCTCAAAATTCTTGAACAATATTGCACCAATTAAATACTTGTGAAAAAAAATCCTGATAATTCTTCCATACCTTGAAAATTAGTTTATTAATATACCATACCTCTATTGAAGTCAATACTAATTTACAACTGAATAACAAAAAGACAGGCATAAATCCAAAGCAACTCCATTGCTTCAATGCTACCATTTAATGCTATAAGAGAAGCAAGATGGTAAAACAAATAAATATTTACATGAGAAGTTTTAGGTGGACAAACTTTACTACTATTTACTTTACCACCTCCACTAAAATAAACAGGGCATAAATAAAACTACAGCTTACTTTCTTAACACAGCAGTGTGTGATTAATTTAAAGCCCACCCAGGAATGACTTCCGAAAAACGGAACAGAGACTTCAGTGGTAGTCTGGGAGAAGGACTTATGTTTCACAGTTTAACCTTCAGCTCATCACAGCATGACACTTAAAGGATAAGATTAAATAATATAGAGCCTGACTTCAGGATGAGCAGCAGGAGGTCTGTTCAGATATCCAGTACTGATGGAAAGGGGAAGTTAATTGTTTAGATTTCAGTTTAACCTTTTTTAGATAGCTTGGTTAATTTTTAAATGCATGTGGCAATTATTTGGTTTCACATAACGTTTCTTCCTTTTTTGCTAAATACTGATGAGTATTTTGGCCTTATGGAGGAGAACACTTGAAATTACATACTATGACTGACAAATAAGATCATTAAAAAAGCAACCTCTAAGAAGCTACTGACCAGCACTACAACCCCTGTCTTCAGCAAGAAACTGTAAGTCTTCTGCAGAACTGACCTCCTCTCACATAGAAGGAACTCTGCCAATCAGCAGAGAGATCCGTGGACAAATACACAAGAGATGCTGGCTGGGGATGCCAGCAAACACATGTCCACATTACAGAATAAAAAGAACAACTTCCAGAGCTACAAAGCCAAGAAGTCACACTCAGAAACATGACTGACCTGGCCTTCAGAGCTACTAACAGTCCCTCTTGTCTAGAGCTGATAGGTGGGTCAAAAGGTTTCCAAAAAGTTTAATATAGACTTCCAGTATAAACACAGTTTGGTATGAATAGAATCCTCTCCTGTAGTGTGAGAGCTGACAGTGACAGCCTTGGAACCCTTATGTGACTGTCACTAGGAAACTTCTGTCTCTCTCGCTTTCAGTAAAAAGAACAGCTCCAAGGTGGTTACCATGCCCCTTAGTGCCATGCCTTCAGTTCCTAGTAAAAAAGACACTCCAGACCCATGGTATTTCTCATTCAACTGAAAACAAAGAATCTGATTTTATCAAAATTAATTCCAGAGCTTCACAGAATAAAGCAATTGTTTCTCTGACTTACCATATTTTAGTTAGGAGATTTTTTTTTTTCCCCCTAAGCCCATTTGAAAGTTGGACTGCAGCATCTCTCTACTGTCAATGTTACAAAAGAATGTCTAATTAGACTGAGTACTGAAAACAGCAGCAGCATGACCATCTCAACCGCGCAATAAAATAGAAAACATCTAAAATGGGGACAATGTTGTACTCAGGTTTACAATATGACACTCGGGCAGCTTGAGAAATGCTGCAGACTGGACCATGCCAGTTTCAGACTGTATCATTACTGACCTCATTTAACTTGTCTTAGAATTAGGCTGCACAAGGAGTTGACCATGACAGTTACGTTCTTCAGGAATTACCAGAAGACTTCAGGTTTGCAGCCCACACCTATGGAGCTATCATACAAATAATTTTTTTTATCCTAAGGACAGTGGCATATGCACATAAAAAAAAAAAAAAAGGAAACCCTGCAAATTTGCCTTTTATCTCCCTTTTAAAAGCACAGTTTAAAAATAAATACGCATCTTGCATTATTATTTAAAAACCTATAGTAATTTTTTTAGTAGGTTATTTGATACCTTTAATAATCAACTGGTTGTGTTTTAACATCAGCTAAGAGTGAGAACAACATTGACAGAAGGTCACAGCCCATAAAGAGAGAAGAGCACTCAAGGGGTCTCCCCTCACCTCTCTGTTAGAATCAGCAAAAGCTACGCAACATTCCTGACAAACATTGGTCCAGCACATTCACAGGGACCTCCATCATGGAAATTCTAAACATTATCCAGTCAATGTGACCTATTCTTCTTGATACCCGTTACTCTCAGTGACATTAACTCTTCTTCCCCTTTGTCTTACATGATGAAAATGTTCCAAAGCTTGAGTAAGCTAACAGGGACCTATTTGTGACCTACAGCACCCCATATAATTACTCAGCTAATGAACACACTCCTTTAACCAAGTATATATTTATATTTAAAAAATCAACAAAAAAAAACAGAACAAAAGCCACATTATTCCCAGAACATTATTTAGATTGCATTGCTTTATGCATCTTACTCTAATATTTTCTGCATTTACCTTTAATTATACAAATCTGAACATTTCTGATGCTTACCTTTCTGTGTTCAATTGAAGGCTGTGGGATGACAAACTGAAAGCCCAGCACTGCTAGGGAACTGAGAAGTCTGTAAAAACAAATAGTGAAACAGAAGATGTAATTACCACTAATATAAACCACACATCTACAACCTATTACATGACTTTCTACAGCATGAACTTATGTAGACCCTGGAAAACCATTACTAACCAATGCAGACTCACTAAACTGTATGAAGCATTCTTAATGAGAAGTACCAGTTACATACATATATATATATTTGTTTATCTCTAAAGCAAAAGTGCACTATAGAATCCCTCAAGAGTATTTCACATAACTTTTGGTTTAAATTAAAATATTTTTGGCAGTGTATATTTTAGCTGACATACACTTTGCAAGTCTTCTAAAGTGCTAAGTAAGAATTCACGCATCTGTGGACTAAGTCTGTTTCTACCTCTGGCTCCTCATTTTACAGATGAGCACTCCACCTCCAGCACACAGGAAACATGCAAAGGATCACCATGACTTTGCAGAAAATAGGTTCTTCCCTAGCTGCCTAACAGTTGTGAAAACTGAATAACCTAATGGGCACATAAGATGGAAAGTAGTGGACAGAGGTCACCAGAGACTCAGGATAAGCAGCCAAGCATCACCCTGGACCCCACATCTTCAAACTGAAAGGAGTCAAGCAGCTAAGCATCACTCCAGACCCCACATCTTCAAACTGAAAGGAGTCATAATGGGAACCAAGCCCAAACAAACTTTGTTCTGTCAAGCCTCACCACCATAATGACTCCTAGGAGCCCATTACAAGTTAGGCTCAGTTAGCTCTGTCTTTTGTTTGCTATAATTTGCACTGGAGACTGGTTTGCCCCTTCTAACAAGCTCCTTCATCAGAAAACACAGAAAGGTATGAGAAGCAGGATTAAAACATCTTTATTTCTTCCAGGAGTTTGACTTGTCAGTCTACAGAGAGTATGCTTCAGACCTTCTATAAAGGTGAAAGCTGCTAATGATTTTCTGAATTTCAATGCAGAAGTAAAACCGATGGATTTGGACACAAAATCCATCTGCAGACTAATGGACCAGACAAAATCCAGCTGTGCTTCCTACTCACAGCTCCTTCCTTTGCTCCCTACACAGTAACCCTCTAAATATTTCTCATTGTTTTTGGTATTTTCAGGGAAAGACCTCCTAAACAGAGGGAATTTTTATATTAAACATTTCATTGCCACTAATGTAAATGTTCTTCAACTAAGGAGAATGTTTTTCTTGAGTTTTCTGTTTGTTCTTGATAACATACTGCAAAAGGAATCATTAGGTAAGTACTGATCACCACCTCATCACCATAATTTACACCGCTCTCTCTCAAAGCAATAAACCATTCAAAGGCTAGAAAGCCATTATTTCTGTACTGTCACATCAATTTGGAAAAGAACAATTAAACATTTTAAAAGCCTGTTAGAATATTCTATTTCACAAATCATCATTGATAAAGCAAAATACAGAGGAGACAGATGAGTTCAAAGCCAGTTTAAGGCATTATAAATAAAACTCGGAGTCAAAATGCACAGTTTAGAGCAAGAATGAAGAAACTCATTTGCCAATCACACCTGAAATCAAGGGTAGAAATAGAAACAGAACTCAGACCTCCAAACTGCAACATGACACAATCAAGCCTGTCTCTAGCTTACGTGCATATCCCTTTTTCAAGTGCTCAAGTGATCTCCTAATTATTCTCAATGAAAATATGACAAGCTTCAAAGAAGGGAGAGCATGGTCTCTGACAAGCCCAGCCTACATCCTCTGCAAATTATATTTGACTTCCCTTTCAGAATCTTCCTACCCACGCCCTGCTCCCTTACGGCTTCTGCTCCCTATAATCCCTCAGAGCACGTGAAAAAGTTCAGACCTCACATAAGGAAATTAATGCTTTCATCCTCAACAGGACAGGATTTTTCTGATCAGCCTGAAGGACTACAGATTTCCATGTGTAAAATCTTCTGAAATTACACACAAGGTTGGGAGTTCTGAACTGAGTGAGAACTGTAATCTTCAAAGCAAATTACTTACCAGATTAAAATTTCCAGTTCTAAAATGCAAACTTTTAGTATGTATGTGATTACTCTGTGCCAGGCTTTTCCTGACCATTCTGTAATGAGGTTGCCCTGTAATCGCTATCTGTATGTATGTGCTTAAGGACAATGCAGCTTGTTTTTAAGGGCACTTCTGTATCTGCAGTTGGATCCCTCAGAACAATGGTATCAACCTACTATTTCCAACACACAGGAAATCTGACAGGAATACTTGAACTATCCTGAGGCAAACCTCTAGCTTCACATCGGTGTGTGGCAATTTAGTTTTTTTAATGTCATTTCCCTCAGTAGCTTGCTTTGGCTAACTTCTCTGGACTAGGCTTTTTTATTTGTCATGCATGACTAACATTAGGCCTCCCAAGCTCAAAAATAGGCTTCTCCAATTTCAGTGAGTTTGTTTCAGGTATTCTTACTGTGCAGAAAAGCCAGAAAGAACAAGTGCTCCTGAAAATAAGGCAAAACTTTTCAAGCACACATGAACATATGTCTCCCAAAACATCCTTGTGAAGAAGCTCAGGAAGTGTGGGACAGAAGAGCAGATAGTAAGATGGATTAAGAACTGGCTGGACAGAGTCCAAAGAGTGGTGGTCAATGGTGCCAAGTCCAGCTGGAGAGCTGTAACTACTAGAGTCCCCCGGGAATCAGTGCTGGGTCTGGTCCTGTTCAACACCTTTATCAATGACACTGATGACAGGACAGAGTGTCTACTCAGCAGGTTTGCTGATGACACAAAGTTGGGAGGTTTGGATGATTCACCTGAAAGCTGTACGGCCATCCAGCGAGACTTGGACAGCCCAGAGAGCTGGGCAAAGACCAACTTAATGAGATTTAACAGGGATAAGTGCAGAGTCCTGCATCTGGGAAGGAATAATAAAGTGCACCAGTACAGGTCAGGAGGTGATCTGCTGGAGAGCAGCCCTGTGGAGAAGGACCTGGGAGTCCTAGTGGACAAGTTCTCCATGGAAAAGCAATGTGCCCTTGTGGCCAGGATGGCCAATGGTAGCCTGGGGTGCATTAAGAGCAGCATGTCCAGCAGATCCAGGGAGGTTCTGCTCCCCCTCTACTCTGCACTGGTGAGACCTCACCTGGAGCATTGCGTCCAGCTCTGGGCCCCCCAGGTCAAGAGAGACAGGGATCTGCTCGAGAGAGTCCAACAAAGGGCTACAAGGATGATTAAGGGA
>JANIJG010024865.1:24800-38992 GCA_024611175.1 Megaceryle torquata
AAAAAAAAAACAAAAAAAAAACCACCTACAGAACAAACAAACCCACTACACAGGATGGTCCAGAATTCAAATCTCCTCTCAAGAACAGCCACAGCATAACAATCAAAGGGATTTACTTGCAAATAGTAAGATGTGGATCAGGTCACAGAAAATGAGACTGGGTAAAAAGACCCTGATCCAAGACTCCTCCCCTTTCACACTGCAGGTGAGTGATCCTAAAACCTTCAAACTGCTGCTGTGAGTCTCAGCAGTCATGCTACCAAGTTATGAGCTAATCATAACCATCCCCTGTCTTCCTATTTACTGAAATTCACTGTGCCACTTACTCTCAACATTACCTGCAATCTCCTTAATCATCTCAGCTTAGTAGCCCACTTGTAGTCAAACACTGCAGCCCTTTGTCAGCAGGGCTCAGGTGAGTGTCAAAAGTGACAAAAGAAAACAAAAATACTAATTTGTAATGGAGATTTCAAAAAGGGGCAGAGATCAATAATGGAAATAATTCAGAAAAAAATAATCTAGTAGGCAAAAAGGAAATGCCAGAAATTTGCTGAAATGGGCACACAAAAAATTCTCAAAGAGATGCAATACACAGAATTATTGGGACAGACGTCACAAAGTCTACTGGGAAGTCAACAGTGAGATTTCACCCTCCGATAATTAACTTAAAGAAACATCTTCCTACAAAGTGGTTTGAATAATTGCAGAAAGCCAATGAATTAGTTATGATAACTTCTTAAATATCACGGGACCAGTCACATGCAATTTTTCATGTGACTATACCCTTTGTGTATTGTGAGTGGATGGTATTTTACTTTCATGAATTCCAATGTCATTTTAGCATCAACCTATACTTCTTAGAAGTCCTGTCGACTCACATATGCATCCCATATCTAGGTACTAACTGTAAGAGCAATTTCTTAACATGTGCATGTCTACAGTACCTACTGAAACAATCAAAGACGCTCCATCTTAACTCACAAAAAGGATGCAGAAACAACTCACAACATCATGTAGGAACGTGCTAATTCAACTAAGTTCAGAATTCAGAGCTTTTAGCCTATTTTATCTTGTTGACTTAAATATATAGCAAGCTGACTTAAATTTCCTTCAGTACTTATTTTTTCTGTCTAAACTATGTATCTTGCCAGCTACTGACAATGCCAACTTGACGTAGCTGTGAAACTTGAGCATCATTCTGAAGTCACGTTTCCACTGCTGTGCAAAGCTCTTTTTGTATTATTTAGGAAAAATAACAGATAAATAATATTTAGAAATATTAATATATATATTATACCATTTAAGATTGCCTTTGAATCTGTTGCCTTGCACATTGCTATAGTGTATCTATCAGTCGTTCACACCTATTCATGTTCAGTGCAAGTCCTTTGGGTTGCATCCAAAATTCACTACATTCACAAGACTTTGATAAAGCACTTCACAGCGCACCACATTTATCTAGCTACATAATTTGTGCCTACATCCAACAGCCTGGACTGCAGCTATTGATACCTACCACTGCAGTTTTAATCTCTTCACTCACTAGCTACATTAAAATGTACACTTGTATCTGAAAGCTGTATAAAGAAATCTAGCATTAGATCTGATGAAAAGTTCAGCTACTTATATGGAGCGAACATTTTCATTAAAATAAAAATTGCAAGTTACTCCACCTAACCCTGAAGGTGCCTCTCTGTTTTACTTAAAATGCTTTGAAAACTTTAAAGTTCTCTTTCTGGGTGTGTCCAGAACTACTGCTGTCCAAGAAAGCTCAGCGCCTGTCTCCAATCTAAGCTTGATCAAGATCCAGAAGTTTTCATCTCTTGCCTAAAATCTCACAAAAAAACCCCACAGTCCAGTAAGTATACTCCACAAACAACAACATACACAGAGACAAGATCCAAACTCTTACATTCACAGGTGCAACTCTTTTTAACATAGCCTCTGGAATCATCTGCTTTTGCAAAACAGCTCAGTGAGTCATGCCCCTGATAGGCAGCCGTGACTCAATGGTCTCTGCACAAAGCAGAGAGACACTCCCTGGTTCCTCAGGGCCGCACCTTACCTACTGCCCTGCAGACTAATCTAGGTGAAGGTGCCTTCAGTTCTATAAAGTTGTGCTTCTGCATAGAAGCACGAAAGACCATTAAACAGAAAACAAACAAACAAACAAAGCAGTCCTAGAGTAGTCCGAAATTTTGGTCCCTTTTCTAGAGCTGTTTCTTAATTCAGTGAACATTCCACTTCTTAAAGAACAATTTCAGCTCATTTATTTGGAGCTCAGTGAAAACAAAAAATGTGTAACTTGACTATAACATCTCATTGTCCTCCGAAAATCTATGACACAAACTCAAAGTTGGTGAAATTCAACAATGACCATACACAAAATATCACAAAAAACATTCACAAAATGAAAATTTTGGCTTGTAAAATTACTGTTATACTGCAAGGTGCCAGTCTTTGTTGCAGTACATGTAATTTAATTAAAGATCTAACAAGGGTTGCGACTTTAAATTTGTCATTAAAAGGGAGAAGCAATAAAGTGCTTGCTCATAGGTTGTGAGCTGCAGTCATATTATACATGATGAGTAGGATTTCTCTCTTCAATTTTTCTTCTAGATTTTGCTTTTCTTAATCTTTGTTCACAATGCTGGTTATGTCTTTGCTGAATGTGTGCTATTAATAAAAACATCGCAAAAGTGAAAATGAGAATAATGAACCTAGTCTAAAACTCACAAAAGATCTCTTAAACTCAGTAATAAACTTCTGTATGGATTTAATACCACAGTAATACACTTGATAAACAAAATATATTGCTGTGGCATGAATTATGGCACATAATTAATTAAGATCAATTGCAAAGGAAGCATCCTGGAGTAGCAAAGCTAAGTGCTAATTCTGATATGACTTACAACTCTCAAATCCTCATAAGGTAGTTTATGTGGAGATCAGACTTTAAAAAAGAGACCAGAAAACACAAAATCATATTGAATGTCAGAAAAAAATGAACTAATTGTTCTTTTTTACTTCTTTGAAATAGTAAGCCAGAAACATTACTCTTTCTCAAGACTCAGGCTACATCAAAATTACAATTTTCACTCTGATTTTGCCCTCTCTTTCACCTTTTTAAAGTATTAGCTAATTCTCACAAACACTAACTGCATTTAAAGTTCTCATGTGTGGTTTCCAGGCAGAGGACAATTATATAAAAGGTAAAATGAATCACAAAGATGAGATCATAGAATCATAAAGGTTGGAAAAGATCTCTAATATCCTATATCTCTCCCAATTGACAAGACTTATTCTTGGGATATAACTATGTGGAAACTGTTCAAACCTATCTTAAATTCAGTATTTCAGATTGACAGACTGCAATTTTGGCCAAATCCCTGGCATTATTGTTGAAACTGTGCTCAGTAGTAGTTAGAAGAATGGTTTCTTATGATGACACTATAGATCGACAACCTCATTTCCAACTGAATGTTTTAGAAAAAAAAAACCCCACACATGTACTTCACAAAGTACATCTTTCAGTTCTTGAAACTATGTTGTCTTCTATAGCCGCCAGTTTAGGTAACATTATGAAGCTCCAAATTAGGGATCTATAGAGCTTCAGCAAGTCATTGACCTTCCCTGACTTTATTCTGTTAATTTTCTAAGGACAGTCTAAAGTCAGGGAAACTATTTCCACAATTTTCTGTGAAATAGCAAATAGATACTATATTTTACTGAAAAGATCCCTCAACTCTTCAAAAGCCTCTGTAGGCAGAATAAAAAAAAACACAACTAGAAAACACCTCCAACAGAGGACAGACCAACTGCTTGCAGTATGTATTTAGAGTTCTATTTTATACAAGTTAATTGGTATTACTGCTTGGGGGATGGATATAAAATACGCCCTCATATATCTGTGAGTATATAAAAGAAGCTCAACACACAATTAACAAAGCTAAGGTAGCCAAGCCACATGGCAATTGGGTTTTTTTACCTTCCCTTTCCTCTCTGAAGAGGCTACTGTAGGAATATTGGTACCAGATTGCCATCATTCACCGATTCAAGGAATTCCAACTCTTGACATAGTTGTTTTCTATCACTAGTGCAGAACAAAAAAATGGATAACCTAAGGAAGACAAGTACGTAAGGACCTGAGCAACTCTGTTCCCTCATGAAAGTACTTCCTCAACATTCAACTGGTATATTCAACTTGTCTCATGTAAACATGGCTGCAAATTCCCTTTGCTCACAGACCCACTGATAATCACTGCACATGCAACCATTAAGAGCAGCCTGTTCCACACTTAATCAGTCCAAAGAACTGAAATAAGTTCTAGCAGTTTCAGCATTTGAAAACAATGAAAGGTGCTACTTATCACACATTAGATCTACATATTAGCTCTACATACTAGAAATCATCAATTCCTCTAACAAGACACATTCCATGTATTTTAATAAATTTGCCCTCCTTTAAAGAACATTTTTGCTACAAACTGAGCATTCCAAACCACGGATATACAGGAGGGACTGAACATGTAAGGGTAAGGTGGAGATTACATAGTAAAGACCCTCTTCATTAAACAATCTTTCTTAACCTTTCCTTAACCATGATTGACATTAATCTGATTATTGATATTGAAAGATACAGAGAAACAAATGGTTAACAGCCTAAAAAGTCAAGTGGAAACACCTGACATCTCTAAAAGCACCAATTCAAAAATACCAGCGAATCCTTCATCACTGTGACAAGGAAAAGAAACAGACTTGTGTGAACTGTGCTATCATTAAACTACAGCCTTGCCTAAAAAACGAGCAGTAAGAGTACAAATTATTTTCAAGAAGTTACTGTTCCAGTGACTTTTCTACAAAGCTTAAGTAGAGTGGTGCTTTAGATGCAGTTCATATACTGCTATGAGCCTCTCTCCATGTTGTGGAGACTCAGGTAAAACTATGCTCTGGCTGGTAGTTAGAATGCCCTGGCTAGAAGTATTTTCACTGAGAGAAGTAGTATGTACAGTCTCCAAGTCAATTTATTCAGTAAAAGTCTTAACAATACTGATATTGAAAAGCATATAACTGCATTTCAGAGCAATCAGGAATACCAGAAATTTCTTAGAGCGTCTTCTAGCCATGCTAATTTCTTTACCTGAAAAAAAATAAAAGAAAGTGAGCTTTATTACGCTCCTTTCATGACTTCCTTAATGAAAGCTGCTTTCAGAACACAAGGTGTCTCTCTGAAATCAAAGAAAAGCTTCCAACTTTAAACCTATCTTAGTCCAAGTTTCTTCAAAACACAGGCTTGAAATAGTATTTAATGGGATTTTACATCAAGAGGTAGATAGGTTTTTTGCATGAAAACCAAGGACCCACCAGTCTCATTCAGAGTTACAGCATGTCCTTTTTGAAAAGGTCATAGAAAACAAGTATTTCAGCAAAGCTAATTGAAGGCACATGTACAAGGAAAGTAACACACAACATATTTCAGCAGTATAATCAGCTATTTCTTAGTAACACATCTGGGAGTCACCCCTCTCATCAAGTAAAAATCACATATATTACATAATTATTGTGTAGTTAGAAGATACCTTCCTTTAGCAAAGATTGTTTTTCAGACATCTGTTTAATGAGAATATCTGTCTGACAGAATACAAGTCTTTCTTCCCTTTTTTTTAAACCATTTACCATAAGAATCAATTTTTGTTCTGTTCAATAAACATTGTAAATACATACCCAAGGATTTCCTGTAGGAAAAAAAAAGGACCAAAGTACGGGAGGTTGTGCTTCAGAGAATGCAGTTTTTGGCCTGAGTATTAGGCAACATTCAACAGCATAGATAGGTGAAGATCAAGTGTTCCTGATGACAAGGTCAGTAAGTATAATTTCAAATAAGTGTAAGTTCAAGATACGTATTTAAGTTATTGGTTAATACCTGTGTGCATCATTAGCCTACCACAACTCTCTGCATGGCTTCAACACAAATAGAAAACCTGATGTGAAACTGCCCATTCTCTAAACTAGGTCTGATTCCCATTAAGAAGATAGTCTAAAGAGCCAGCAACGCTCTGTGAGCACACAGAAACAATTCTAACAATATAAAAATCTTGAACTTCATAGATATGATTTTCTAAGGAAGAAATTAAGTAGTAGATGAATGCTTAAATCTACCACTGACCTCACCAAAAAAAAAAAAATAAAAAAAAAAAAAATTGGGCATCCATGTCAAGGTACTACACCTGAGTAAGTGCAGTCTCAAAATACTGGCTTTCACACAGTTCTTTCAGTTCTACTCACAAGATTTTCATGGTGCTTGGGGTACCAGTGTTGGAACATAATAGGGAGGAGAGTATCCAATGGGGACTTGAAATCTTCACTTGCTTATTCAGAAAAAATATTTTTTTTTTTTGTAGTATCAGTGGAGGAAACATCTCCCTGCATAAGTAGTACCTCCAAATAACAATGCTTCCAGGGAATACTGATTCATTGTTCCAGAGCAGACAAGTGATAAATCTGTATCTGTACAAGGACACTCTAAAAGTGAAACCAAACCACTTTTCAGACTTGTTAGCCAATTTCTAATGAAGGTCTCCTTAGTCCTTGGAAGAGATCATTACAGATCATCTAAATTACCTAAATGTTACTAAATACTTATCTTCTGCATAGACATTCATGTCCGCTATTGTCAGAGATGCTTAATTTCCCAAAGTAAAACCCTATGCAGCAGAACAGATACTAACTGGAACATGTACCTATAAATATAACACAAGCACAATGCTACTTTTGTAGCATTAATCTCTGTGTACAGAACTATAAATGGGAACTTCAGAGATTTCTCTGCCTGTTACGTAGTTCTCTGGTTTGGGTTAAGCATTCTAAAGAAAAGCTGGCATTCCCTCAAGACCTGAATGAGAATTTGACACAGGGAAACGATTAAAAAACGACAACAAAAATATTCATTTGTTAGTACAGGTAAAAGCAAGACAAATCAGTGTCAGTTTACTAGCCTATCTACTTACAAAGAAAGTAAATTTAAAAATGGATATGCCAGGCCACAGCCAAGTAAGTGTTTCTCTCCAATGCAGGGAGAGGAAGGTCTTGGTAGTCCAATGACTGTACCACTGTGACTCAATGCAGTGCTGCACTGCGGACCATGGGCTTCCTAATCTCTCCCTCATGGATATTAATGAGGGCATGCATCCCAAAACAATTCACCAAATCCTTTCCTACACAGATGTTTTAATATATATTTGAATATTCCTGTAACTGGATGGAAAACCACCAGGGACTATCTATTAATGTACACTTTGTAATAACCAGCATCTGAAAAATGTGACCAGAGCTTTTGTAATAAACATTAAACATTATGAAAGTCCTCTTTCCTTCAGAACTCTTCTGCAGTCAACAAATCCCGCTGCCTTATGTTGGCAAAAAAAGATTTATTTTATCCTTCATACAATTCCCACCTGAAGTGAGCTCCACTGAAATCAAAGTGACTAACTCAGGTAATGACCCAGTTGTTATGAAAGAACAGAGCAATGACTTTAAGTCACTATACTATACTGGGGCATGGTGGTGGCAGAAGTGTACCATCTTCTTAAATGCTCAAAGATTCAAACAATAGAGTGTCCTCTAGCATATGGGATAATTCGGGCACTAAACACCTTCTCCATAGGTGCAGTATATGAGAGCAACATAAGCTTTCAAATAACAACATCTTGAAATGAACTCGACATAAAAGATAGTTTAAAATACCTTGTTATAAGTAGTAGTATAAAAATATTATGAGATTCTACCTTATTTCTCATTGAAATCCTCTCTAATGTGAGACTCCCCACACACTGGTATGGAAATGCAACAATGGAATTTGAAGTTTTATTGTTTTCTTTTATATTCCTACATAATGATGAATATGAGCTCCTACGTGAGGTCTTACAAGAGCACTGTGAAACTGAGTACTTCTTTCATCATTTTGAAACAGAATACCAGGGAATTTAAACCCAACATGAAACAATAAACTATCAATGGATTTCTGAAAACCAACTGCAAGAATGACAGTAAGTCATCTTGTAATTTTTTTTTCAAACATTAAATACAGAATGCAAATAAATACAGGTATAACTCAGAGAAGACACTGGAGAACTGTTGCAGAGAGTTCAATTTAGCTTTCATCCACAGTAAAATTTAGATGAGGCACAACAACATACGACATTGAATAGTCATATCCTCTGGGCTCAATATATACAGAATCTTACAAAAAGTTCACTGTTACAAAACTGGACAGGCAACCAAATTAGGAGCATCAAATGCCAACTGTGCTGTTAAACCTCTACCATTTAACAGGGGACATTTGCAGAGGTGCATCTCTTCTTTACAGGAAGATGATATTAATGGCAATAAAAAGGAAAGCACTAAGTTACACAGCTTTAATTAGTAAGGATGACAAACAACAGTATCGTTGTGTCTTTTTAAAAATGAAGGTTCAGTGTGATTAGAGACAGCAAAAGAAACATAAAATTCGTATGGTCAATTTATGTTCTCAGTTCTACCCCTTGAGACTGAAGCCAATGAATATAATTTTCCTGAAGTCTCTATTCAGTTCAGCTTCAGTTCAGACTCCCAAAAATGTCCTAGTGATACCCTAACGCTTGTATATATCGTACCTCTATGTGGTGAGCCCTTCAGCCTCCTGAATTTTAAAACTGAACTGCAAGATCCTTTAAGGGTAGAGAGGGCAAGATGTTTATTCTTATCCTGTCAGTTTGAAAGAGATTTTAGGCATCCTACAAATCTTCAACTGCTGCTATGCCTCACGTGCTCTGGTGGTCTAGATGACAGTTGGTATTTCTGTTCACTTAATGTAAACTGCATAAACTGTTAGAGTCCTACAGGAGATATCAGTCTTTGACACAAAAACATGAAGATAATTGTACATTCAAGGAATCTCAGGCTATCAATCATAGAGCAGCAAAGTTGAAACATTTCACTTGTTGCAGATAAAAATCTCCCTATTAGGAAATACATAGTTTGGCAGATGTCATCCAGTGGCCTGTGAAGAATGAGTTTATGGTTGACAGATAAAAGATACTAACCTCACAGAATTACCAACATCCCTTGCCACACTTGCATTATGCAAAAATAAACTAGCAAGTCAGGAATATTGTATTCCATTTTGATTTGCAGTCATCCTTTCCAGGTCAGATGCTAGTCTTGAGTTTTTCTCAGTCTGTAACTAAATCTGACACTGCTTTCTCGAGATGTTTTCCTGACAGTAGGTCTAAGACTTCATTGTATAATCTGGCTTCAAAAGAACCAAATCGATTTTGCTACTTGCAAAGTCATTCACTGTCTGGATATATGAGTATCCACTCTCACATCTGCATGAGTCAGAAGAGCTGAACAGAAAAAACAGTCAGAAATACTTCTCTACAACTCCTGCTCAGGCTTGCAAAGAAAGGCAGGTTAATGGGAATCTTTTTAACGAAGCAGTGGAAAACAGCACTACAATTAGTCACAGCATAGTAAAAAAGTGACTGTATCCTACCTTCTCACTTAGCCACACACTACTTTATTCAGGATAAACTAGTTTATTGGCAATCCCATCTTGCAACACAGCAATCTGGGCAAAATTATTAACTTAGCTCTGAGGGACCCTGCAATGCAGAGCTCAACAGCATGCCTGGATTAGGAGGATACCAAGAGCAGGAAAGCCTGACTGCCACAATACAAATCTACCCACTGAGAGCATACAGAGCCTTCAGGCTGTATCTAAAATCCACAATGACTTCAGATTAAAGTGTTATTTTCTGCCTATACATAACAAATGTTTTAACATGTAAGCATCTTTGCTCCCTATCTCTGTCAATCAGATGTAGCTCAGAAACAGTACTTAGTAATAGTTTCAGAGTCGGCGGCCACGCAAATCACAAAATCCACTCTCACCTTTCACTTCTCTTTGCTAAGCACAATAAATGCCAAATCTAGTTCAGTTTATCAAACTCATCTACAACACTGAAACCTCTGCCATCATGCCACGCTTAGGGAACTTTTGTAACCATTCAACCATTCTTGCTTAATCAAACCTATTCAAGTGGCTGGGACTTTGCCTAAGTAAAGAGAGAGTGAAGAATTCTGAATACGGTCCTTATTGCGTCAGGTAAAAAGAAATCAAAGGTCATCTCTTGGCAGTAGAGCCTGAACTTATTTGGGCTTGAGGTAGGTTATTATAGTGCACTGACCTTCACCTGACATCACTTAATGCTTCAGGCTAAATATTAATGTGTCTACAAATTGAAAAACGGAGGCTTAAAATGTGAATGAGAGACTTCTTGAACTCGCAAGACAACAAGAACAGCCAATTACAAAGCGTTGCCAAAGGAAACCAAGTAACTCCTTCAGCAAGGTGGACTTCAGCTGCTGCTTTAGATAGTCCCTATGCCACAGGCAGAACACGAAAGACCAGTGGTGAACTTTAAAAAAAAAATTGCCCAAGTTTCATATGTTTGTTTGTTGGGTTTTTTTTAAATCAGGGACTACTGCTATTGTGCATACTGCTTAAGTCAGAAGTAGGGGGTTATACAGTGACATGCAATCTTCTACTTGAATACTCACTGTTGGAGATAGGCAAAGGCTTGCTGAAAGGAATGCAACTTAAATGTACTCACTCTTTGGGCACTCCTTGACACTGTTACCTGGTTAAGCATCAAATCTGCATGGTCTGAGTAAACAGGAATTTTTTAGAGCCCAGAGTTCTGAAAAGCCCTTCTAATACAACTTTAGGAAAACAGCAAAACAAAAAGCAGTAACAAACAAACCCTACCTTTCTGAATCCCCATTTGCCAGCAAGATACATTTGGAAACAGTTTGTCCCCCTCTTTCATTTCAAAGCAGTAGAAACAATCACAATTTAATCACAAGCAGCATGGTTCAAAAGAAGTCAGATCAGTTTCTGTCCAATTCTAACAGTATGAAAGTAGCAGAGGCATTTTATTCATTCCATGCCCATATTATTCAAATTTGAATAGGGATTTTTTTTCTTGCTTACAATTTATTTATATTTTAAACATGCTCATAAACTGTCACTCTGCATTCAGCCCTGGTGTGATGAATTTGGCCAGCAACAGATACAGGCAGAAGGGACAGCTTTATGACAACTGACTGATTACAGCAGTACTGACAGTGCCCAAGTAATAAATCTGAACCTGATCCTGCAAAATTGCAAACATTCCTATGAGAAGCAACAAAAGTACTCCAGGCTCCTTAATGCCAATTTGAGCAAACCCCTGAAGTGTGAAGAAAAAAAAATAAATTAAAAAAAAAAAAGGAAGAAAAAGAGATAAAGAGATAACAGAGATACAGATGCAGTCTTTTTGATGTGTAATATGTATTAACAAGTAGAAGCAATGTCTGAAGAAGCAAAGGAATACAGGAAATTACATTTTTATTGGTTGTTTATCACTACAACAACAAAAACAAAACAAAACAAAACAAAACAAACAAACAAAAAAAAACACCACACCCACCAAACCAAAAAAACACTGACATCCTGCCTTAACCCCGGTGTTTCAAAACATGAACTACATTTCCTGGGCTGTCAAAGCTGAACAATACTAACAGTTAATGGTTAACACACTCTATTCTTTAAAATCCTTATTCTTATGCTGTTCTTGTTAAGTGCTTAAATTCCACATACAGATCCTGAAGATCTGCAAGGAGGTTTGCCTGATGTTCCACACTCACTTCCCCAGTGAATGTAGCTCCATGGACTACAGGAAAATGAGACAGAGCTTTCATTGCTGTGAGATTAAGTAATTGCATCCATTCCATATAATTTAACACTCTTTTGGGCAGTTTATGTCACGGGATGTCATTTTATTGCAATTATGCAGGGTGGGATTGGACAGGCTCTTGCTTCTCTTTGCCAATCTGATAAGCAAAATAATTTCTTCCTTTTACTTTCATAGAAATTACACATTTTAAATAAAAATAACCAAACAAAAATACAAGTATAATATACACCCAAGAGTAGACTGATGTTACCAAGCCAGGACTACAGGAAGCACCTTTACCATGGAAAAAAATCCAGGACACCTGACAACTTTCCAAGTTAACATTTACTCTCAGATTATTGTCAGCAGTTTCACTGAATTTGCCATTTAGAGATAGGTTTGTCCTTTCATGCACTTCTCCTCAGCTAATCCAAATGGAGTATCAGGGGAATCCACTCAATTCAGGGTTACAGAATTTAGTCATAGGATAGTCAAGTATCTAAGTGACGTTTTTCTCTTGGGGAAGTAGTATTCCATGCTCACACATATTCAAGTGCTGATCCACCAAGGCTGGGGACAACAAATGTTTTTCACCAAGAAGCAGCTTACACAAAGAAGGGCTTTTGAAAAGTGTTTCTTTACCCACCACCCTCTCCCCAAAACAAGAGCAGAGAAAACACATTCAAACTTGGCTATCATGAAGGCAACAAGCAGCAAACCACATTACTTCTACGCAACATTATGGACAGTATCCCAGCAAACATTTACCTCCAGGCAGCCTTCTCCTGTTTTTTTATGTCACTAAGGCCATGCAGTCACAAATGACAGACCTCGCCCCATCTCTTGGGCAAGCAGGGTCCAAGGTGTCACATCAGTCCTGCTTCTACACTGACAGAGACAAATTTGGAAAGATTCTGCTCACTATCAGGTTTCTCTGCTTAACTTCATTCCTATGCAAGAACAGATCAATACAACCCTCAGACACAGATAAAGAAAGTTCAAAAGTTGAAACCTCAGTTGTCACAACAGTTATCCCTTGAATTTAACAAAAAGGGAGTGTTCTTCTATTTATTGCAATACTTTAAGAAGCTTGAGTTTAGGAAAAAAGCATCATTAAATAAGCAAAGTGAAATCAACAAAAATGCAGTCAAAGAAGGCAGCTTTCTGAAGAACTGTATTTTTCTCTACACTTAATCAAATACAGCTATGTATAACTTGTGATTTTAGAGCAGTCTTAAAGGAAGGGGAATACAAGATCAGAGTTATGAACAAGTAAACCCGCTGCATAGGGCTGCATTTTACCTACAAAGTCTTGTAATTTAATATCTATTTAGTTTTTAAGTTATTTTTTGGTACCCAGAGAGTCTCCCAAGAGCACCATTTCCAGGAACTGACTACAGAACAAGCATAACTCCTGTTAAAAGAACAAGTTCCTATATCTTGTGGTAGTCAAAGACAAGACTGCAAACCCTAAGGACTCCAAAATCATGAAGTCAGATATATTCATTTTAGCATTTCAGGATCTGTAAGACAATCTAATGATCCTGGGGCAGACCCACCTCCTGATTTCTAAATGTCCCCTGCACGCTTCTGAACTGCCATTGACTACAAATGTAGATTCTGTGACTCTGCTAAATGTAACCACCTGATCAGTAACATTTATTTCCAGATCTCTGAAGCTCAGCCATTCCTCTGCACAGATCAGATGAAGATGGTAAATATCTCTGTTCTGATAAAGCCTCCCTCTCTGCTCCTTTTATAAATACATAATAACTTGTCTGTCTGATTCTGTGTTCATCAAAATTCAGTATTCTTATGCTGTAGGGCTTTCCCAGTTCCTGGTGAAACAGAATTTCATTTTGATTTCTGTGTCACCAATAGTTGTGCTGAAGTGACGATATGGAAAAATGTTTGAGGAAAGGAGGGCTCCACGTTTTGGACAGGGCTAATCTCCAAGTTTGCAGTCATATTAACACTTGAAAATTTTCATTTTTAACACCAACAGATTAATGCAAATGAGTAATATGATCCAATGGCTGAGAACAGTTGCATTCAAGTATTCTGTCAAGTCATTCCACCAGCAGAGAATGAGCTTTTTTCACAGTTCAGACAAGAACTAGTCCCATTAAAGAAATAAAGAGCACTGCCTGCTTGTAAAACCAGGAGATACACAGAAGTAGCTCCTTACATGTGAATGCAAGCATACCAACAGATAGGCTTTAAAAAAAATACTGGAATGATAGTTTAAAATGCCACTAAGATTTCATGGCTGAAACCAGTAGTCATTCTTTCAAATGACAAGAAAGAGCACATCGCATGGGAATGCCTAGATCTGAAAGACACTGAAGTTACAAATATTATTCTTCACATTATTGGTCCTTACATGAAAGCTTTAAAGAAAAGATAATGCCTCTTACACTCACCGGAGGAGGGGGG
>JANIJG010024866.1:0-10424 GCA_024611175.1 Megaceryle torquata
AAATAAATAAATAAATATATGTATATAATTATTTCCATACTAAGTAGTCAATTGTTAAGTAAAAGTGGTATTGTCCAAAAAAAAAAAAAGGTGGGGGGGGAAGGTATATTATTTTTATAACTGTTCATAGCAGAATAATGTATTATCTTTTCCCTGAGTAAATTGATAGATCATTTCCTATTTGTCTATGATGATATGGAGTCTCAGGTAAAAAAAACAAAGAAATAAAAATTAAATAGAAGTACAATGTAAATGCAAACAGTGAGCAGCTGTTCTGTGAAAAGTATGGCATACAATACCATTATCAGTAAAAAAGGTCATGGGCTTGATTCCTTACCCTTAACGGACCAATCTGACCAGACCCATCTGTGTCAAATCCTCCAGGCAAGGATATTTTATTGTTGAATGGCATTTGTCCAGTCAGCAGTGAAATGGATACCAGCAAGAGCCAAATAAAGCAACAGGAGATCACTCATAAGATATCCTGGAGACCTTCTGGCTTAGGGGCATTCCTCAGTAGGAGATTTCCACAACTTGCCTGTCATAACACAGCATGCATAGGCCCATTTCTAAAATAAACACATTCATTGCAAAACCAGCTCTGAGTGAAGCTGCTATTGTGTATTATAGTAGAGAATCATCATCAAACCTGTGCAAGCAGTTTCAGGGAAACAGTGCTTTACAGATCATATGCAATAATTACAAAAAAATATCTTTATGAAAACTTTCTTGAAGTTAAAAGGGACAGTGAGCAAGGTACTCACTCACAAAAGTGAGCATGAGTTCTTCAGTAAACCACTGAGAGGCTACAGTCATCATTCTATACTTAATACTCAAAATATTTTGTGTTCATAGCTGGGAAAAAATGAGTATCTATGATTCTTCTTGTAAGGAACATGCCATGCCGTTATAGTGCAGTGCATTCCTTATTTATCTAAGAACAAAGCTGAGGAGAAAACTAATTTGCCAAAAGTAAGGCGAGGAAACCAATTTCTTCCTCAAATAGAGGTTCCCCTGCAGCTTGTCCACACAATAATAAGGAAGAAGCATGAAAATAAAAGTAAATCCAGGGCTGAAAGTTAAACTTAATACACTGATGTAAACAGAATCATTCAAAAGGATATATACTACATGTTTTTATTGTGAAACAGGTGTTGGTCTTCCACTGCTAAAAAACATGTGTGTTAATTATGCAACAGAGTAAATGGGATTTTAACTCAATCATTTCCTTTACAGCTGATTACATTGTTTCCAGCATACTAACAATAGTACACCCTGAAAAATCTAAAAATTATCAAATTACTAGAATTATTCTCAGAACAATTTATTCCTTTAAATAGGAACATAACAGTAGAAGTAGTTAATAAAATGCAGGAAAAAAACCCACAACAGATAAAGCTGCCAATTTGAATGGATTCTCAGCAGTGTATTACAAGCCATGCTTACTTTCCTCTACTTCCGTTGATTCTTCTTTTGAGTTATTTTTTTAGTTTTATTCCTCAAAAAATCATATAATCTTTTCAGCTGGGGGGGATGTTTAAATGTCATCTTGTTCAACCACTCTGGAGTGAGCAGCAACACCTTTAACCAGATTGCTCAGAGCCTCATCCAACCTGAACTTGAATGTTTCCAGGAATTGGACTTCGACCAGCAATCTGGGCAACCTGTTCCAGTCTTTCACTACCATTACTGTAAAAAAATGTCTTCCTTATATTTAGCCTACATCTACCCTATTTTAGTTTAAAACCATTACCCTTGTCCTGTTGCAACAGATCCTGCTAAAGAGATTGTCCCCATCTTTCTTATAGGCCCCCTTTAAGTACTAAAAGGCCACTGTAAGGTCTCCCAGGAGCCTTCCCTTCTCCAGGATGATCAACTCTCAGCCTTTCCCCATAGAAGAGGTGTTCCACCCCCCTGATCATTTTTGTGGCCCCTCTTTGGACCTGCTCCAACAGGTCCATGTCTTTTCATCCACCAGTACCCCCAACTCCTTCTCTGCAGGGCTGCTCTCAATCCTTTAATCCTTCTACCTGTATTGATACTGTAGGAGCTGATATCACAATATGCTTATAAGAAGGTCATTTAAGAGTAAAATGTCCCACCTACAGGTTTCTTTCCTCCCTCCCACTAAATGCAGACATTATCACCCTTATCCTAGGAAAGCAGTCTCCTATACTACTTCACAAATATTTAATTGAATTTATATGGAGACAATAGCAATTTGTTAGGATGACTGTAAAAACACAAAGTCCTGGTAAAGTTTGGTACTTCTTGCTAGAATTCATATAATTCTTTCAACAGCTACAGACTGCATTGAGGGGCTTTATTTATTTTGAAATCACTATATGCCTGTCATGTGCCTTGTGGTCTACTAAGTAAGATGTAAGTTCACATCAGTTTTCTTGCTTATCCTCTCTTCAGTTCAGGATGAGTGTCAGTCACTCTTAGGGATACAGTCCCATAAGAACTGTCATCTAGATTCAGCACAGTAACAGGTCAGATACATCAGAAAGTGATCTGGGAATCTGAGTGTGATGTGTGGATTCAAGAACAGCATGTGGGAGAATTTTGGAATCTCCAAATGGAAGCACACTGTAAAATGGGCCAGCTCACATCAGCTTGGCTTGTAGTTGCCTAAAACTAGCAAACAAGGAGAATGGGACTGTATTTTTAATTGCAACCATTCTCTTAAGAGAGTGGTTGCAAGTCTGTAAGTAAACTTGATCTCCTTATCAACCTTCCTGAGCTCTTCTGAAAGTCAAAAGAACATTTAAAGGCACATACACCAATGCTTCTAAAAGAAAACAAAATATAATTTGCAGGGATTTTATCAACTATTTGTATGAAATAATCTGGTATTGAGTGCTCTGAAGTCTGGTGAAATTTAGACTACATCTCTTTTCTCAGGATGATGCTCCTCCAGAGGACAATAGAATATATTGGAGTATGACACTTTCTACTCATAGATGAAGTTACCCAGCATGGAGAAAGAAATGTAAAAGTGGACTGGATCAGAGACTAAGTACAAGGTAGTTTTATAAAGACCAGCTCTTTTAAAATGTGGGTGCTCAAGCACTGAAACATGTTATGGAGAGTTAATGAAATCTCCACCTTTGGAGATATTTAACACTCAACTAGACATGGTCCTGTATAACCTACTAACTGGACTCAATCTGAATGGGATGGGATTAGAGGTGAGATTTGGGATGGAAGTAGTAGACTATGTGACCTGCAAAGGTCAATCTGACCCAAATTGCTCTGTGATACTAAAACTAACCATGACTCTATAGTCCATTGTTCAAGATATATAAATAGGAAAGAGCAACCCTGAGTTCAAATTGCTGGTCTGCAATTTCTATTTAAATTAAAATATTCAAATACAAAATATATACTTGATATAAACTACAGAAGGAAACAGGACAGAAGTCATCTTCATATCAGTGGATTGGACTAAAGTTTTTGTCCTAATATTTCTAGTGTAATCATTTACCAGATCAAAAAGTGATATCCTAAAATAACCTAAAATGGGAAAGAAGGATGATTACATAGGAGATCAAGAATTGAGGTTCGAATCTCCTTCAATAGACCTGGCTGTTCATATACTTTTTGCTTTATCTACTGGTTATGCAGCAAGTCCTCCATATGGTGCAAGCCCTCATCCAGTATGTCAGTTCTAAAAAACTTTGCTGTATTTGAAAATACAGGAAAAACAGTTAGGGCAACAGTTATTCTGAGAATCTTGATGGAATCTAGTCATGCCATACGGCACTTGCTTGCTTGGCACTATCAATCTTCAAGCAGAGCAGCAAAATTTTATAGAAGGAAAACTCAAAACTTGTACCTATTACTTGGTTCATCAACATTACACGTTTTCCTGTATTTCATTCTTCTGTACTGAAAATATAACCAAACTATTTACCATTAACAAATTTAATAGTTTAATTAGTACCTTCTTTTAGCCCCACAGCTCTTCTTCATTTAGCTTATTACTTGTTCAGCTTATTATTCTTGTAATAATAAGCATTTTTGCCGTCCTAATTGTTTCCCATATGGCCAGTATCAAATAATAGACCCAAGTTATCTGCATCCATCATATATTTTCTCTCTGTAGAAAGCTAGTAATTTACTCAGAAAAAAACTACCAAGTCAGTATGTCATGATCTTGCTCCAGTAAATCAGCATTACATTTGATGTTATTTTTTTATTTAAACCTATATGAACATTTGCTGTACAATACATTCTAATATCTTGTATGATATCAAAATCAGATGGCTTATATTCTATTTCTTATATACAGGTACTATACTGTCATTCCATTGTCATATAACAGTGTTGCTGACCTGACAAACATTGTAAACACTTGTTAATGAACCTTTAACTTCATGTGACAGTTATTTCAGAAACCTAGCATGGTCATCTTCTTGTGCTCATGCTTGAGTATATTAAGCACTTTGAATTTTCTTTCACCTGATGATTTCTATTTTTTAAAATTCTTTCCTATTAGCTATCTCATGATGTCCTCATAAAGAAAAAAAGAAGGCTAAATTATATTTAATATCAATGCAATATTCTCTTTATATACCTCACTTCTTCAGCCTCATTCCTCATCATTCACATATCTAACATTTTTGTTTGGTTTAATGTACTTTATAAGCTATATCTCAGAATTTTTTTAGCAATTCCACACCCCACAGACTTAATGAAACAGCTTTCTTCATTAATGTTACATTTTACATTCATAACGGATGAAAAAATTCTCAAGGAACTTAAAGGATATACAAGCTTTTTGGAGTTTAAAGTAACTATCAAGAGTTATAATGCAATAACTCTGATTAGAATAAATCTGAGAAGCATAATCTGATAAGCATATAACTTTTCAAAACAGTGAAAGGGCTTTAAATATTTGTGACTGAAATTAATATCCAACATGCAAGATTTATATAACTGGAGTTTTATCCTGTTTGTAAATATTGCTAAGGGATTTTCTAATGTTATATAGTGTTCTTCTTACCTCAAAATTTGTTGTCATTAATATTGAAGGAAATATGACAGTTGTATTAAAAAGCAAATTTTAAGGCACAAAAAATATTTTTATTCTTCCACAGAACAAAAACAGATATGTAAAGAAGTGAGAAGATAGAAATCTCTCAAAGCAAAACTACACTGATAGTGTAATGGAAGGAACCCTGAGCAACAACATCCTAAATGCAGGACAAGTTTGTGCTTAGCCTCATTCTCATTACAAATTTTGATACCAGGTTTCTCCAAATCAGACTGAGGACAGACCTGAATCAAAGTTTTCATAACTCCAAAGTTATGCACACAACATGTTTAGCAGAATTGTTATAAGATATGCAAGTGCCTGTCTTTCATTTAATTGTATATATCCCAGTGTACTCTGGTACATGTAAATCTTCAAGGTGAAAAGTCTATACATAGCCAAAGCCTAATACTTTTAAAGCAATATGTTTGGGAGATATAATTTATTGACTTTGAACCAGTTCAAATTGAAATCTTCAGGTCATTTCAGCACTGCAAAATATTCCAATTATAGGTTGAACTGATTGAAAATGTAATATTTAGTTTCATTTTCGCTACTTTTTCCGAAAAATGAAATCTTATGGGAAATTTCAAGAAAAATACATTTGCTCACATAAAATTGTTCATGTGGTGTTTTCCTCATCAGCTTTAACACATATTACCTGCTAAGGTATTTTTTCTATCTAAATCAATACAGAAATTATTAACAGAATTGTTATAATTTCTCAACTTCTTTTTTTCCATTACATCCTCTGCTGACCTTTGAAGATGTCTATACCTTTTGCCAACTAACATTATTTATTTGTATTATAGTGGTGTCTCCAAGTTTCGAAGTGAAACTCAACCTGCATTGTGTTTGACACTTTGCTGTACAAAATGAATAGTGGGTTTGAAAGTTACTTTTTATATTGCAAAGGTAAAAGATGGTCAGGGAAGTAGACACCTGCAGAGCCTCTGGCAGTAAGGGGTAGAGAAACTAAGTCAGGCAAACAGTATAATATTTGATAGACTACGCTTTACTATATGTAATATTTCCTGGCACAGAAAATGTGCACTACCACTGGTCCTAACTATTAGTTCTTTACTTTTGCCAGTACTGAAGTGCCTAGACATGCCCATTCATTCTTCCCAACGTAATTTGCAACACAGAAACTTTTTGCCTTTTTTTAAAGAACTTTAATTAGAAGGCAAAGCAAACAATACATACAAAATATTCCACTCCACCAGAGTTAGAGGTAAGGCTCACTGACATGAATAGACACAGTTGGGCCAACACTCAGCAGTTTTGAAAAATCTCACTTTTCAAATGGTGTGTAAAGAAAGGAGAATTTTGCTTCTAAACTGTGAATTGCAAGAAAAATGAAGGAAAAAAGGGACAAAGCCAGTCTAATCAAAAACAGAAGGCATTTTATGAACAAAATTGAGGGTATCTGTTTAAAACAAAGTTTATAATTTCAGTAATTGTGCTCTGGAACATGTTTTTATTTCTGTTGATATGTGGCTTCAGTTATGTGCAGCTGAGTGTCACTGTGCTGACCTATGTTGAGAGGATTGGTAAATACTAACCACTTCAGGCTTTTGTTATTCATCCTTTCTATAAAACACAGACAGGAAAACCTCTGAAGTTTTCAAAAGCAGTAACTAAAGCGGAAATGGATATCTACTGGTCAGTTCTTGTTGACTAAGATGATGTAGATTAAACTGAAAAAGTTAGGAGTGCAAGGGTTAACAGTCACAAAAATTCCTAAATTGTATACTGCTTCAAAGAAGAATAAAATACAACTGTTGTGACAGTCCACATGCCTAATTATATTAGGGGTTTCAATTTGAAATACTTGCCTCTTTTTTAATTATAACATGACAATCACAGAAGTGTAAAAATACTTTTCTAGTAGTCTGTATGTTCTTGGTAGCTTGTAGAAGATTAACATAAATATAGCTTACCAAGATCCCTGGACAGGAAAATCTCTGAACCTGTAACTTGCACCCTGCACTTTCTAGTGTCTTTGTCTCCCTTTGTATTTGCTACTGCAGTCCTTGGTACGTATTGGTAGAATCAACATACTTACTCTGCATCCTCCTCTCATCCCTCTCTAAACAGAGTATCATACAGAGATCTAGTGTCTCTGTGTTTGGTTGTGGCCTGCTTACTGTGTTACACAGATTAACTTGTAAGAAACACAATTCTTTCAAAGATGTCTTTTGTAAGTGTAGTTTGAGTCTCCCTGTATAACAGTGAAGCTGGCAACATTGGTTTGCTCATAAACTTAGCTGAGCTAGATTTAATCTAGTTAGGTCAACTACTGACAGCCTGAGCATGATGAGCTTTGATGAAGTCTTTGTAAATCTACCCTGAATCCTGGGAACACATTATTGTTTGAAATTTGCTTTTGTGTTGACTTACTACTGTCAGTACCCCTCTGTATAAGCTCAGGTAGCGAGCATGGTGTCTGAACCAACATAACAGTATTGTGTTACAGGACATAGTTAATTGATAATTGCATTATCTTCTCCAGTCTTTCCACCTGATGTAGCAGAGAAGACATACACACAATTATCTCCAACTTATTATCAAGAAAAGAGAAAGATAAAAGAGAGCAAGAGAAGTAATCAAACACTTACGGTTTGATATTTATTAAAATTACTTTATGGAGCTTGACCATCTTCTTAACTTCAGAAGGTTATAGTTTTATGTATAAACAAAGATTGGTGAAGAGTAATGAAATGATGGAATAATACTAGCTCATTCAGTTAATCAAGTTGTGAATACTGCTTGATTTCAGATAGAAGTCAGTGTTTTCAGATTTTTAGATTTTTTGGCTGTCACAAATGTATATTTGTCTTGGCTTCTACAAATGAGACAATCTAACAGAGTAAAAATTGCATTTTTGAGTAAAATTGGTTATGATTACTTCCATAATTATCCATGAGCATCTTACAAAACATAAACATATATGATCAAAACAATAAATTCTATACGTGGAAACTCTTTAAAAAAAAATTTACATAATTTTCAGTTAATGACAAATACACAAAGCAGCTAGTTCACAGTAAGTCCAAAAGTAAGGGAGTTGTTTTGTAAATTCTTGCTATTAAAAATAAGCAAGTGGAGTTGTTGCATGAAATCAACTTATGTTTCAATTAAAAGTGACCTATGTTTAGTTCAAAGATTTCATTAAATATACATAAATAAATTAAAGCGGCATAGTCAATTTTCTGTAAGATCCTATATAGTTCCTGAAGTATTCAAGATCTCTTCAAAATTTGCTTATATGGCATCTTTGAAAACCATTAGCTGTGGATAAACCAAATATTGCACACGCCCTTTTTTAACTAAGAAAAGCAACATAATAAATGCTATCCAATGTTACCTTGTGTAGGACTTTGTGTTTTTGTTTAGAGTATTTACTTAGGTGAAGCAAGAGGACAATTAAAAGCAAGGCCAGTGGCAGCAATTGACACAGATGAAAAAGTGGATTTTTTAATATTCAGCTATACAATTTTTGGTATAAAGACCTGATCTCTTAAGAGGAAATTTTTCTGTTCACAGTTGAAGTTAGGAACTTCATCTCAACTTGGATGGGACTACATGAATCATTTCTGAATAGAGAAATGTTGGGGTTCTTTTTATCATGATGGTAGTTCATGAGGTGTCAACTGATTAAGAAGTTCTCTTCTTCTTTTATTTTATTTTTTTATTTAAGAATGAAAAATGGTGTTCTAAAACATAAAATGTTCAGGTAGTATCAAAACTAAGAACAAAAAGGTTAGCAAATGCCAGAGCTTGTTTCCCTGTGCAAGCTAAATTCATTATCAGTGTTCAAGTGTGCTAAGACAGTCTTTTTTTTCTTTATGAGACTTTCATAGTTAAAATTTTGAAAGAAATATTTTTAAATCAGAAGTTGAAACTTCTAATTTGAAAATGTCAGTCTCAGCTACATACATTAAGAAATATTAAGCAAAAAATAGGTTGAGTTGATCAAAACTGAATACACAAAATCTCTCCCAGCTCTCAGTGGGTCTCTGTACCATGACTCAGGGATGATGAAAGCCTAGGATTTGTCACAAAGACAGGTAAACTGATTTTTTAGCCCTTCCTCAAGTATCAGTTCTTTTCTGTTTTATACTTTCACTCTGACAATAAGGGTTTCACTTCAAAAACTCAACAGTTTTTTCGGTAGATTTTTGTTTTGTTTTGCTATGAAACAATATATTTTTATGTCTGTGTTAAATAAGGGAAGTATGTCATCCACTGAGTACTATCATGATTTGGCTGTGTTATGAGTCTGTATGCATTAAACCCTATATCAATTTAATATGTTCTGTAGTTTTATTGGTCAAGGATTCTCTCTCTAGGTGAGATTGCAGTCTCAATATATTTTACAGGGTGACTGAGGTAAAAAAAAAAATACTTTAATCAGATTCAGATTGTTCAGAATAATTATTTTGCATGTTTCACACGGTACTTTTTACTGACTTAAGAGAGGTAGCCTAGATACTTTTAATGGTTGCTGCCAGATGTTGTGAACCATCTGAAAAAGAAATAAACCCAGCACATTTCAAGGTTTCTTTGAAAGAAGTTGTTAACAGGGATACAAAGAAATGTATAGAGGTTTGGCACAGATGTGAAGGCAGTAAATTCATTCTGTGTTTGCACTCAGGAAGACAATTATCAGGAATAAATTTTGAATCCTGCCAAAGGTTTCAGATCTTTCATGTCTTTCAATGACTTCTGTTCTGTACTCCACCTTCTGCTTCTTCTGGTTTGGAGAAAGTAATGACACCTTGTGAGCTATGAGTCACTGAGGAAGAACAACATATACAGAGTAAAGGAAAAAACTGCCCTTCAAAAGTACTGGAAAAAGTATCACTGAGACACTTCAAAAGAAGGCCCAAAGGGTTAAGCTTTTCCCTTCATTAAGTTTAAGCTGTTCCCTCCATGAAATGTTGCAAATTTCTGATAAGAGTTGTAAAAACCAGGTGTTTGTTCTAAAACTACCCTACCATAGCAGTGAATATTTCCCAGATAAAAATTAATGAAGGGAAAACTCATAAATGTGTCAGAAGAAGATAATTATTATTTCAGATACAAGCCAGATGCTCTCCATTGCAAATCAAGTAGGAGTAGAAGTCTCAGTTTACAAAAGATTTCTCCAATCATGGAAAGGAAGAGTCTTTTCTGTTGGACTCTAGGTAGGATAAATTTAACTAAGAAAGATCCCACTAAGTTCTAGGATGTTATGCTGTTAAAGAACTTATTGGTATTGTATTTATATGAGTATGCTGACATATTGGCACATGTATTCTTGAGTCGCTCCCTAAATTTGCTTCAGATCATGTTGTTCCATTCTTTGAATGAGACATGTATTAGCTAGAGCTAATAT
>JANIJG010024867.1:0-11141 GCA_024611175.1 Megaceryle torquata
GCTTTATGCACCCCAGGATTCCATTGGCCTTCCTGGCTGCGAGGGCGCATTGTTGGCTCATGGTCACCCTCTTGTCCCCCAGGATGAATAACGACTATGATCAGATCTATTCACTATGTCAGCTCAGTGGCTTTTTTTACTTTGGAAACAAAATCACAGGTGGGGGGGCAATGTCAGATGTGACTTATCTCAAGCCAGTATTGCACCAGACGTGGAGGTGCTCCTCATGAGGAGAAATCTTTGTGAGACAGAGGGTGGTGGACAGAGGGAAACCCTTTCTATGTGGGACATCTCTTTAAAGCAGCTTTGTAAACTGAGATAGAAGGGAGCATGTCGGCTTTTTGGGCCCTGGCACTGTTGCTTAGTGACAAATTTGGTACTTGTTCCTCTAGCTTGTCATTCAAAAGATTTTAGACTAGATTCTTGCCTCACCTGCTGTGTCTCTGCATTTTAGGATGAAGGGATTCCCTTCTTGCAGAGCTGCTGCTAACCAAAGGACAAAATACTGGACAGCATGACTCTTGTGCCCCTCTGTCACAGGTAGGAGTAAAAAGGGAACTTTTATTAATGGAAATTTAATTTGTAATATGTGAGGTACCCATCTAGTGCTCTTGAAGATTGAAGGACGGGTGTATTTTTAATGCTGGAGAAGAGCCATTCTAGGGATGATAGATGCATCATCATAATGAGAAACAAGATGAAATATAGTAGAATTAAATAATAATGCTTCCAGTTTAAATAGGGATATCAGACCCATCCAGACATCTGTGAGAAAACACACGGCATGCAGCATATAATTCTGCACTAAGGTCTTCAGGGATCAATTCCTTACGCTTGTGTCTCCAGCCACAGAGGCTTTGGGGATGTACTGTGTTGGATGATCCCTCAGGAATTATTTGCCTGGCACTGATAGCAACATAGCAGCCATGAACAGGTAAGTGTGCTCTCTCCAGGAAAAATTTGGTTCCCTAATGGCAGTGCAAGGGAAGTCATCCATCCCTCTTAATATTCAAAATAAAAATTACCTGCTTGTTAGCTGTGATTTATGGTTTTTGCTCAGGTCCATCCTACAAATGGACTGGATTCAGAAGGTTAAGCCCAGATGAGTTCATGCTGTTCATCTGGATGATATTAGGAGTTAATCTCTTTTCACGGTTCCATGTTCTGTAATACCTCTCAAGCCCGATGATTGCAGATGTATTTTAAAAGCTTTTTGGTTTGTTTGTTTGTTTGGGTTTTTTGGGTCTTTTTTTTTGTGTTTTGGTTTGTCTTTTTTTTTAGGATAATCTGCTGGAAATGTGAAGCTCATAGAAACAAAAAAGACTGCTTTCTTTCCATAGAAAAGACATGGTATTTGTTCCCATATTTAAAATCTTCTTTGAACTGGCTTGCAAAACAAATTCAGGATTGATTACAGCATTCCAGTGATGACTTGTGAAGTAAAATCTATTATGGAGATGTAACTGGTAATGTATCTCCCACCTTCTGTAGGTAACGAAAGGTCTCCTTCACATTTTAATAGCCTGTTTGTTTCCTGACTACTAAATAACTCTTTTGTTTCATGTGGTTTTTTCTGTGCTCTGTGTTGGTGGCCCTTAATGTGGCTGGTTTCTGGGAGCCCAGAAATTACCAACCAGGTAATTTTATAGGTTTCTGGCTATGAGATAATTAAATAGATGCATAACAAATCTGAAACTCCCAAGTGTGTGCTTGGTTGACCTACGGGTCCCAGCAGGGGTTATTTATTTGATTCCCATGCTAACAGAATGTTTTGGGGGTTTGCTAATTACATGAAGTCCTTGTACCAGGTTTCTGAGCTACCTATGGAACAGCTGATCCACTCATCCATGACAACCTTCTTGTTTTCCATATGTGTCACAGGACTCAGAGGGTGGAAGGAAGATTGCAAACAACAGACTTGCTCACTTTGAAGTATTGTGGGAACACTGCAATGCCCCCTGTATTTGGAACATGCCTTTGAGCTATCAATTAAAATTTTGGAAGAAAGCCGGAGTATGGATAACATGGAGATGTCCCTGCCCATTGCAGGGGGGTTGGAACTAACTGATCTTTAAGGTCCCTTTCAACCCTGACGATTCTGTGATTCTGGCTTTCCTTTTAATTCTCATGAGTTTTATTTACAGCTTTTGTGTAAAAAACCAAAACCAAACAAAACCCACACAACCAAAACCAAAACAAACCAAAGTGGTTGCAGAGAAACGTGATCTTGGGTATCAGAAAGCAGAGTAAAGGGTTTTGCTATAGGTGAGCATGCCTGTCCTTTTAAAGTCTGAGTTTATAGATGAAACTGTAGAACATTGTGGTTGAGATAGCTGCCATTGGTCTGGTCCATTAGGGCTAAGGAGGAGCTCTTTTTCTTCTCTATTTATATTCAGTGTATCAGCTGTTACTCTAAGCTCCTTGTGGGCAGATGCTCTGCGTGAAGAAGTGAACTCTGCAGGCACACCGCAGGGGGGGCTGCTTTAAAGATCTGTGTGATCTCTGAGTCAATCAAGTAATTCTGAGGGCCTGACTTTCAGTTTAGGAATGGTTAGGCTTGCCAGTGCCAGAAGTGAAGGAGAAAATAACATAAATGATGTTTGGAAGGGAAATAAGTGATGGAGGGGAAATAGATGGGAGGAGGAAAAAGCACAGTATTCTTAAGCCATTCATACTTTTCAGTTGGTATTTTTTTCATAACTTTCAGTGATTCTTTTCCCATTCCTTCCTTTGCGCTCCTTTTCTGCTTCTTACCTGTTTAGGTTCAAAGACACAGTGCTAGAAAAAAATGGTCCTGACTTTTATCTGCAGAAATGTGCAGAAAAGATTAAGAGTTTAAAGGGCCTCTGTTCTAGGCTGGAATTTGTGTGACTCAGATTAACAGAATGGAGATTTGGCCAAGAATATAATGTTGGCTCTTCTGGTATTAGAGAAAATTTGATCTCAAAGAATCTGAGTGGCCCTCAAAGAGCCAAAAGGGACGTCTTCTGTGATAAATGTGAGACTTTGCCTTTTTGATTGGAATAGTTCTCAAAGGTCAATATTTCAGTTTGTCCCTCTTGTGTAGGCTAAAAGGCTTCCTAGCTGAGGCTGAACTAAGACTTGAAAGATACAACTCTGAATGACCTTTGGCAGCTCTGCTCTCAGTGCATCTGTTCAACAAACATGGGACGCCTCTCCAGCAGTGGGACAGGTAAATCCTTCATCTTCACAGCAGCTGAGACTTTCAGAGGAATGAGATGTATACCAGTGCTTATGGAGATCGACAAACTGCTAGAGCTGTAAATTGGAAATGCCTCCCTTATTTTGTGTACATTAGCTAATAACTAGTGAATTGCTTTAAATGAGTGTGGCTAAAGTCTGCTTAGTTCTCATATAAAATGGTAGCAATATGAGCTGTGCACCTAAATTAGACTGAGTCCAATGTTTGTCAGTAGTGTTATCCATGCTACTACTAGCCAGGCTTTTCATCAGGCTCTTCTGTGTAGCACCTGCATGTCACCTCCCTAACAAGGAACTCGCCAGCTTGTTCTTCATATCTCAGCTATAGCTTACATTGCCCCAAAGCTGCTGTAAAATTCATCTCAGTGAGGTAAGAATCCAAGCCATAAACTTCAACTAGCTACACTGTGCTGTCAGGATGGGTAACTGGAATCGAGTTCACCGGCATTGCACAATCAACTGGGTGGCTGTGTAAAAGCCTCTAGGAAGTGTGGAATGTGTGTAGCTGAAAGTTCCCTGCTGTCGTATTTGTTGCTGAACTTGGAGCTCCGGGAGGTACTGCTGCCTGCTGAGCACTCAGCACATCAGCTCTGTATTTCAAGATTTGACTGTACTTAGAGAAGGATGGGGGAGTTCTCCAGAGCTGCAACCTTCAGGAGGTACCTTCTCATCCCCTAGGACTTAGGTAATGCACCTGGAAATGAAATGCATTGCATTTAAGAGGAGTAAAGCCAGAGAAGCGCATCTGGAAAAGGAAGCAGAATTCTCTGCCAGCCCAATTTATAGAAATGATGTGTTTGTTATTTAATAGGAAGGGATTTTCACTTTAAGATATAGTGGAAAAATGCGTCAGCACATTGTACCCGAGCAAGGTGTAGATAATGAAGCTTTTTCAGCTCTTGCTGGCCACATGTGTGGTTTCTATTATGTTCTGAGGTGTGGACTCTCCACTGCAATATTTCCAAAAGGGAAGGAATCAATTTAGACAATTAAAGCTTTTTTTTTTTTTTTTTTAATACTGGAAGTTTAGGTATATTCTATGCTGTTTTAAAAATGTGAGAAAGCAAGATACAAAGGTTCAGGGCTGTAAATCTTACTTCAACCATCAAGCATTGTGGCTACAGTAGTAAACAGTTCTTTACAAGGCCTTCTATAAACTTGGTTGGATAATGGCTTCTTCAAAGAAAATTATGTTCCTCTAATTTGCTGAACTTCAAGTACACCAACAAAACAGTTGACAAAAGCATACTTGGGGCTTTCAATCAATTTCATCCTGGGAAGTTTAGGTGGCTGTGTTGCTAGTAAGAGACCAAGTTGCTTTTTGTGAACCTGCAGAGCTTTCTCCTGAAATAGGAAAGAAAATGCAAGAGGAGAGATCTGCCTTTACCTTCACCCCCTCGTGCCAGGAATGGTAACTTCAAGAGAAAAGCGGGTGCTTTTGTGGTATCAGCTGCTGGGGCCAGCAGTGAGGTTGCACTGGAGCCCTGGATCGGGAGCTGAGACTGATAAGTGTGTTGTTCTGCTTGATTTGTGACTCTCTCATGAGTCAAGCCAGTCATTCTAGCAGTCTGCAGGGAGAGGTGAAGTCTGGGATAGACAGATTAATACAAGTTGCGGGAAGGCTTCTTCCTGGGCCTGGAAAGCAACAGCAAAATTTGAGTGGAGTGAAGGCTGGGAGCAATTGCTTTTCAGTGTAACTTGATTTTTTTGCCATACATTAAGGCCTGCTGGATTAGGGAAAACTATTTGGCCTGCTCTTAGTCAGCTGTGTGTGGAGGTGACTGTCACCTGATGGCAATACCTGGGGTGAGTACACCCAGTCTCCAGCTGTAGACAGCATGGTTTATTACGGGAAATCTTCCTATCTAATAGTTACTGACAAATTTCTTGCTTAAAGGTTTCACTGTAGACAGGGAGAAGGAGGAAAGATAAGGTTATGATGTGAGTCACATGCTTTTCCCCTTGAGTAGGAGGAAGAAGAAGAAGACCTAAGGCTTTCACCATTCCTTCCAGGTGACTAAGAAGCAATTTTATTTTTAACAAAACCTAATGCTAGGAAAGTGAATAGAACTGATGATATGATAGCTCTTGTGTCCCTTCCTGAATTGTGACAATCTGCTTAGGCTTTGAGAGATGTATTGATTTGTCTCCTGTAGGTTGAGTGTGCTTGTTAGCTTTCTCCACCATAACGGATTAGGTCGTCTCTGCTGAAGGTCACTGATAGGTTTTCAACATCTTGTTCACACAGAATCACTGAGGCTGGAATGGATCTCCAAGATCATCAAGTCCAGCCTATGACCCAACGCCGTGACACTGCTGGAGTTCGGGGGTTTGGCTTGTGTGTGTCTGTCTGTGCTTCGTTTGGCCAGCAGAGGGTACTGAATGAAAGGTTAGTAATGAAAGAAGTTTGGCTGCCAGGCTGCACTCAGAGTTGAGGATAAATCTGCGCTTCTGCTAACGAAGGGGCATGTAAAAGACAGAAAACAATTGGAAATGCTTATCCCTCAAATGGCCTTTCTATGCACATTTGCTTTGTTTTATGACAAAAACATTTGAATTCAAAACTTGCCTGCCCTGTAACTGATTGCTGGTTTTTATTCAGTATTCAGTTAGCAATGTATGTTAGCTCACATCTTTGATGGCACATTTTGTAGAACTGAATAAATGCTAATAATTATGCTTTTAGTAAAAACAAAGCCATAAAAGCAGTTATGAAGTGATTTCATCAGTCTAAAGAAACTAATTTATTTTAAAGAATGTGTATCTAATGCTAGTGCTCGAAAGCATCAACACAAAGTGTTTATTCTCTAAGATTAATGTAGAATTTTCAGCCCCTATTTTTATCCTCTTGCCCCTTCACTTTCTCTTACATCACAGCTAGCTCTCATTACCAGAAGTCATCTGTCCTGAACTGGGAGGGGTGTTTGGCCCCCTTACTCCACTTCTTTTCAGACGAGCTTTTTGCACAGCCTTGGCTCAAGGTCATGGTCTGGGTTTCCTAGCTTATTGCTGCTTATTTCTGTAAGCCCTAGGCAGGACCTCGCTGTGTTAGTCACCATTTGGGTCAGTGGCTGGAGCAGGATGCAGGCCTTGCCACCTTCTTGTAGCAGCGAAAAACCTTTGGCTACTCTGCTGTCCCAGATATGAGGGTAGAAGCACTGGCCAGCTGATGTGATAGTTATGAAGCTGTCTGCAGGGTTGGTTTGTTCTGCACAGTGTCTCTACTAGTGAACTCACTAGTGAACACTAGTGCAGCTCCTGAGTTGTTCTTGGAACCTGTGGGCTGCCCCTTGAAAAGGGCTGTCCTGCTGCTGTGCCACTGGTGCTGTGGCCAAGGGCTGAGCAGCTGCCCTGTGCATGGCTTTGGAGCAAGCAGCCGAGACTGCATTTGGAGCAGTGTGAAGCAGGGGCTGAACGGAAGGCTGCAGGCAGAAAATCTGCCCATTTTGGCTCATCCTGTGACATCCTCATGGATTTTAGGTTTTTTTCTCTCTGCAAAACAAGGTTAATACTTTAATATTTCACTGCCAAGTGGTGACTTGCATTCATCTTTTCAAGAAACTCTGTTCCTGTTGTTTTGTTATCCTCTCCAGTCCAACCTTGTGTTCCCATCTGGAACTGTGGGAACTATGAGAACTATGAACTATGCGTGGAAAAGTGAAGTACAACTCTTATTGGGAGAAAAAGAATAGGACTTAAGGAACACATTCTTAGAAAAAACAGATTAGAAAGAAACAATGGTGGCATTTTTCAGCTTGAATTCCAAAACAATTTTATGTTACATCTGGGAAGTGTTCTTTCATCTAGTGTTAGAATATTTTGTAGGTATAAATCAATTCCTTTTGTCCTTATGTTTTGTACTTATAATGCTTATATGAACACTAAAACTGACATTCAAGCATTCATCAGAAAATGCAATTTAAGGTTGAAATCAAATGTGCAGAATTGCAGAACTGAGACTCAATGTCCAGATGGACCCTGTCACTTCTCATATGATTTGCAATACCTCCTCTCTATGGCATAATATTTGTCAAACAGTATACTATCAACACTGTGTGGTGCATGTTAAATTATGTGTCTGCATCTACACAAATGTAGTAGGGAGCAGGGGGAACCTCAAGCATTTCACGTGTTGGCTGAGCCTCAGCACTCTGCACCTTTCCCCCTCTAAGCTGGAGTGAAATGTGGAAAATTCCAGTCCTTAAGGGATTTGTTTCAGAAAGTGATGAGAGTGTGCAAGAGATGTTATAATGGCAGCTGGAACTTGGCCGTGACACTGTGAAATGTGCACTCACTGGTAACAGTATGAACTGTGAAGATTATGTACACCACACTGCATCACTGCCTGGGATAGAATGGCCCTGTGTCTGAAAGGTGGGTTAACAATGTGAAAAGTAAATCTGGAGTGCTTGCTTTAGAAAACAGCACCATTATGCCATTTTCTGACTCTGAAAACAGAAAATGACTCTGGAAGTGGGTTCATACACAAGCTAATCAGAGTCTTGAGTCACTGAGTGATCATCACGGCTTAGGGTCAGGGTGGCCCCTTAGACCTGTAACAGACACTCTCTGTTAACCCCCCTCCCTCCCCACAGGGGAAGAGGAAGAGAATAAGGGAGAGAAAAGGAAACTGGAATAGCATGAATCAAAATAATAATAATGAAATAGAATATGTACAAGTATATACAAAACCAGTATGGAACCCAACCCCCTGATGGCAATTACATCACCATCACCACTGGTGCTGTAGAGCAGGCACCGGGGGTCCCAGACCAGGCCCTGCAGTGGATGGGAGCTGTTCGGGAGCTGGATTCTGCTACCGGATTCAGGAACACGGGATCGAAGGCAGAATGGACAGAGTCCTCCTGGGATGCTCTGAGGAAGCAGTCCAAGAGGGGAGAAGAGCCTGGGAAAAAAGCCTGTAGACCCTTCGGATCCCTCTGCTTTATCCCCAGTATGAGGTAGATGGGCTGGAATCCCTTGCTGGTCAGTTCGGGGTCACCTGCCCTGTCTGCTCCTCCCTGCAGGTGCGGCCTCTCCCTTTCCTGCACCCCTCAATGTGGTACAGAAGATCCAGCAGTGGCCTTGGTCTGCACATCAACCCTTGGTAGTAACTCTAAACACGGGGTGTTATCACTGCTGGGAGCAGACACTGTCTGTGCAAACAGGCTGCTGACTTCAGAAAGTTCTGTTAGGTAGCAGTACTGAACTGAAAAGTAAAATCACTGAACGGAATTAGTTCTGTTTTCACTCGAACCAGGACAGTGATTTTTAGCAATTATTTAACAGTACTCTCATATTGTGTATTAAGTTGGGACATATTTCCTTAAGGACTTGTACTGTTTCCTAGAAAAACGCTTGAATTTCATTGTTGTATTTGCTTCTTTCAGATTTTCTCCAAAGAACTCTATACAATTCAAATCTTTAAGCACTTATAAGGAGCTGCAATAATTCTGAAACCTGTTTCCCCTCAGTTATTTGTGCTAAGTGCTCACTACTGTTCTTGAATGCTCAGCTTGCTGATCAGATCAGATGGTTTCTTCTAATTCCTGGATTTTTCAAAGCCTTAAGTCGCATTTAAGCCCCACAATTCTCTAAAATCATTAATTGCTGTTTATCTGCAATTCTGTGTCATTCCCTGAAAGCATGATGTTTAATACTTCAACAATATATTTTTTTTTGCCTTTGATTCTTGGGAGCAGATGCAGGTTAATTAAACTGTAAACTGATCTGTCAGTAGGCGATGAGCATCATTATTGATTCAGGATCAATAAGACTAGTGAAAACGTCCCCTTTCTATCGTGATAGAAGCTGCATTTGTATCTGTACCTTCAGGAAACAGCACCATAAAGCCATGCATAAGGTCAGCCGTAAGGCTGAACAGTCGTGCCATTTATTCTCACACACAGTATAAAGACAGTTACACACACAATAAAGACTCATTGTAAAGCACTCTGAGGACCGTGATGTATGCCTGGTATGTCAGCAAAGTTCAGCTCACAACACTAGAAGCTTTCATGTGCCAAGAGGCCAGGATGAAAAGAGGATAATGGTATCTAGTCTAGAGCCACATCATCACAGACAGCCCTGTTTACTAATACTGCTGCTCCAATCGTGTTTTTTCCAGGTTGGACTAGATTTCACAGCTAGTCTGGATTTCACAACTGGCCAAACCTCTGTCTGAGGAGGCAGAGCTGAAACATGAAGCACTTCTGTCCTGCTCCCATTAGAGTCAATCAAAACGGTGTCAAAGACAGCAATTAGTGTGTTTTGCCTCAGTTATGATTTCAAATCCGGAGCTAACGTGGAAAAAAAAAGTAAATGGAGCTGCTTAGTGTGTCGAGATCCGCAGAGCATCTATTTCATGCACTGTAAAATGCTTTTCAGTATCTTAAAGGGCTTTGCAGTGGCAATTAGAGGTTAGGCATTGGGGAAGAACGCCTGCTATAAGCAGGTGCTCAAACCTGCAGTAATGCCCGGGGTCTGAAGGAGAGGCTTCACCCATTAAAACAGGTTGGAGAATACAAACCCATTTAGCCAGCTGTCAAGGTCTCTACTTTCTTTAATTTCCCATCTGGACAGGATTTGAACCAGTGACAGAAGGCTAAGAAGCTTGCTCTCCTGTTACAAATCCCCTGGAACTTCTGCTTTGCCGGTTCTCCTTACGGAGAGCCTTGTCTCTCACATCCTATCCGGATGGGGAGGCCTTAAAATACAGGCAGCGTTAAAAATTACATTTCCAGGCAATCGGGAGCATTTCTAAAAATGCCCTGCTCTCCTGAACACCCAGGCATGGCCTAGCCTAGAGGCATCTGTTAGTCTAACTGGATAACTGCCCAGGACTGTAAAGGCAGATAAGACGTTCGACCTCTCCGAGGGGGCCCTGACGGGATGGGGGTGTGTGCGGGGGGGTTCTCCTCTTCCGTCCTTATCAGGTTCGCGGCCTAAGTGACGAGGGCAGGTCGGAGCGCATTGCAGACATTCATCTGAGCTCTCACCCCCTTCCCGTTCTTCCTTAAGGGATTCGGCGCCAGGGCCGGGCTGGAGGGGGGACACTCGGGGATTCTCCTCTCTTAGCTGGGCGCCGCGTGCCACCCGGCCTCACGCCGGGCGATGGGCTCGCGGGGGCGTCCTGAGGGCTCGCAGTCCACAGCAGGCGGAAGGCAGCGGTGGCGGCGCGGGGCGGGTGAGGGAGAAACGGGTGGTGGTGTGGATGAGAGGGAGAGGGAAACAGCAGATCAAAGGATACATGCGGAGATCTTCCGTGGGCGCGGCAGCAGCTCGCTCTGATTCCATTTCTCCCAGAGTATTGCGAATCTGTCGCCACAGCGTGGCCAAGGCTCGTGCTTCCCTTGAGCCGCAAGAAATTCCATCCCACAGGGAGGTCCCAATCGCTTCCCAAGTGCCCAGCTCAAAAGCCATTCTCACACTTGCTAATAAATTCCTCTCCTTCGACCACTGTAGTAAGCGGCGAAGTGGAAGTTCCTCATAAATAACCCCTCTCTTAGAGAGAATAAGTTGGAGGAGCTTAACCACCGCTTCTTTTTCTTTAGTAACCATTTTCCCGCTCACCTGTTTGGGTAAGATGCCACTTTGTCTTTCTGGACAGGCCTGTCCCTCCCACATTCACAGAGAACGTACCCGCCGGGGCAGCGAGGCTTTCGGCCGGCTTTCCAGCACTCTTCCTGGGGTCACCCTCTCCTTCCAGCTGCTTCACGTTCCCGAGGAAACTGATTTCACCCTCTCTTCCCAGCTGCTTCACGTTCCCGAAGAAACAGCAACCAGAGGGTCCCTGTTCGGGTGCCAGTTGCGGGAGATCACAGAATGGACTCAACACAGACCAATAAGCAACTTCGTCCCCAAAGTAATGCTATATATATATATATATATATATACACAGTAGTAGTTTACATGGTCAC
>JANIJG010024868.1:3074-29198 GCA_024611175.1 Megaceryle torquata
TTTCAAAACCCACCTGGCTGTGTTCCTGTGTGACCTGTGCTGGATTGTATGGCCCTGCTCTGGCAGGGGGGTTGGACGAAGATCTCCAAGGTCCCTTCCAACCCCTGACACCCTGTCATACCTGTAAAAAAAGCAATATTCTAGGTTGATGCCATGCATAGTGGACTCACCCTACTGAGTGAGTCCACTAATGAGCATGCTGCACAGGACCAGCGGCATAGGAAGAGAAGCTTTGCTCCCATGAGGAACATAGGTTTTTGTCCAGGCCCAAGGATCTACAGCTCTCCAGAGCACACCTCCAAACTGAGCTGGGGGCCAATACTCCCACCTCCAGTTGCAGTCTGCCACGGATGCCTGCTTGGCCTCCAAGCAGCCCACAGACATAGGTATTCCTGTTTATGTAGCATAGCTCTTCTCAAGGTGCTTTCTAAATGTTACACCTCCATGGAATCACCAGTATTACAGAGGGATACACTGGGGGTCCAGTAGCTTTAGCAATAAACCAGTTCTCAAAAGAAACAGGGAAAATGGGACTTTCATGGTGGCTTATTTAAACACTAGCAATCGACTTGGCCTGGGGTAGCAGAAGGGTGTGCGCTCTGCTCCTCGGGTGCATTTCAAAGAAAACTGCTATTCAGAGGTGAAAATAAAGTGCTCTTAAACAAATACACCCTTTGCCCAGTGCTGCAGACTTTAATAAATCCAGATGTCTAATATTTCAATTCTTAAAACCATGTCTTGTAAAAAAAATAATAAAAATATATATATCTCAAAAGAAAAGTGTGAGGAGGAAAGCATGCTTTATATTCATTAAAGAGCTCAACAAACTGCCCGGGAGATTCGAACGAAAAATAAAATAAAAATAAAATACCAAGTACAGACATTTCAAATCATAAAGAGCAAATTTCAAGGGCAGCAAAATGTTATGAAGTAGGTTAGTAGAACTGTTTTAACAGTCTCAAAGATACTTTTAAACATTTCATTATTAGGAAATCCAAATGTCAAAAAAATCCCCCAAATTGGCTTAAAAATAAATACATTTTTTATAAGCAAAAGTGGAGTTCTTTCATTTGCTTCTTTATTTACACAACTTTCAGCACACGCTCTGATCTAGTCATGTCAAACTTACCTCTTCAAACAAGGAAAACAAAAATTACATTCTTCTGCACATCAGGGAAAAACTTCTCAAGAAAACCCCTCATCCCAAGAACTGAGGGTTTAGGAAAACCATCAAACAGGCAGAGACCTTTACTGACCACATCAGCCATGGTACTTAGGCACAGCCAACTGGGCCGTGGGCCAAGGGCTGGAGCACAGTCCAACCACCACTCACTGCTGGAGCTAGCTGGTGGAACCGGCGAGCCCCAGTGCTTTGGAGGACGAAGTAACCCCTATCAAGGTCATGCTTTGAATGCAAACATGCCACAAGGAGCTCAGTAGAAATTAATGCCTGTGTAAAACGCACTGGGTTTAAATTTAATGTATAGCACTGTGATTTGAAAGTTTGGGCTTGGATTTCACAGCATTTCCTTGGTTTCACATTTTTCTAAAGTTGTAACAGCACCTCCCTCTCATTCTTTAAGAGAAAGTTTAATGAAATGTCAAGGGATGGTGATAAATTACTTTAACCCAACCACTGATTTAGCACAATATTCTTAACCAGATGAAGCCCATAGGAAACAGGTTTCAGACAAAGCAAAACTCAGGCCGATTTAATCATCGACACAATAAAGATCAAAGATGGCAGGACTTTTTATTTGCCAACTCATCTGCCTTTTTTGTTTGTTTTGTTTCTGTTTGTTTTTTTCCCTACACCCTACCATAAAAACCAATGTGCTAGATCCAGCTCTCCATCACTACAGTGAAAAATGATGAGTAACACCAATAGAGTCTCTGAGTCTACCACTGAGCAAAACACTTGGGAAAAAAACAGTCCACTCTCTCTCTCTTTTTTAGGTATAACTACATCTCATCAGCAGCTTGCTAATTGCTCATTTCCAAAATCCCAACGGGAAGCAGCAAGTGCCAAGGGAGCCATCCAGAAGGCAGGCAGCCCATCCAACCAAGACTTCTTAACTTTGCAGCAGAAAACACTTAGCTCTGGCAAAGCTTTTGTTTAACCACCCCAGGTGAAAACAGATGTGGGTGACAAGCATTTACAAGGAATTTAGCCTAAAATTCGTCATGGGGTTTGTTAGTCTTTGCTGGAAATCACATTTGGCAGCCATACCCAGCCTCTGCAGCCTCAGTGATGGGCACTCCCAATAACGTGACACGGAGGCTGGCAATATTTTCCAGGGCAAGCTTTAATGCAGTTTGCTGGGGTTTTTTTTTCAGAGATACTCTTCTCTGTCATGTGGTCTAAGCGTTATATCAAATTCAGTAAAATTTTGTTTAGTAAACTCAAGGAACTACTTTTACTAAAAAATATAACAGAAGAATATCCATGAAAATCTGAAAGAGGAAGGGAGTGAATACTTTGCCTGAAAGCTCATGTGTTGACCAGATTTTCACTGTAAAGCCTAATCACTGAAGAAAGCACCGAATGGCAAAATTCACTCATCATAAACTTCAGAGATTTCAAGAAAGCACTTGAAAGACCCCATCACTGTTCACTCTGGAACATCTTGAAGCGTTAGGCTTGCCAACAAAAATAATTACATCATCAAGCCTTTATACCAAGCTGCAGCTTGAGTATTTAAAGCAAATGTAGATTTAAGTACAGGTTTCAATGTAAAGGGTGGTGTCAGATCAGCAAGAATTTGCTCACTTCTGTAGCTGGGCACTACTATCAACCCCACTGAGACAAACATAAAAGTACCAATACATGGTTTGACAACAGTCCTTCAAAATCCAGCCATTGCTGATGGCCCCAAATCCTCCAAGTGTATCCTACCCAACACGCAAGATGGATAAAGGCCACCAGTTGGATCCAGCACTGGAGAAAGATGGGGTTAGCAGCCTGCTACACTTCTGTGTAAAAAATGTAGTTAAAACACAGCTTCCATCTTAGAAGCAGCAATGCAGTTTATACAGTAATTGGCCATAATTCAGTCAACTGGGATCATTTCACCAACTGAAAAGAGGTTATTTGCGCTTAGCATCTTAAATAGGATTCATCCATTAAACAAAAATTATCTACAGCTCAAAGTCTTGAGGATTACGGGTCTTCACCTCAAAATGTTATTCCTGCCTTGACATACAGACAAGGCAGCTGTAAATCCATGAAAAGCACGTACAGAGAAATGCTGTTAGAAGCAAATGGGTAACAAAATCCTGGATAGAGCATAAAAAGAATTGATGAAGAGATGCACAGATTTACTCCAAGGCTATCTCCTACGTGTAGGGTTACCCAGAAAAGGGTGTGGGAAACATTAAGCAAGCGCGGCAGGGATGCAACTTGAGCACAAGGCAGGGGAGAAGAAAACCTAGGAAAAGTGGAAATGACACTGGAAGTTTCACAAGCACAGGTGGCTTTTTAGAGTAATTCCTCCTCCTTTTCATCTACAGAGGCAGATAAAAACCTGCATCATTACATCCTGGCTACAAGCAATAGAGACGCCAAAAAGCAGTAATTTTGCTCATGTAAGAGCATCTAGAGTCTGGGCTTTTTGCAGGTCAGGCTTTGCCAACCAGAGGCGGTAAATCCTTGCTGACAGCCACACCAGCAGGACTCAGCAGCACCAACATGACTTCAGCCTCCAGCACGCCCCAGCCCCAGCCATTATGAGGGTTGCCTCTGCGCTCTCGCACGCACAAAAGTACATCCCCATCTTGCACGCTTGGAAATGATATTCACAGCAAAAATTCCCACAAGCAGTGACACTGGGGAATAGCGATAAAACCGTCCCCTCATTTAAACGATCTTCGCTCACCTAAAGGCGATACAGGGCACCGCTCCAAAACTGGGGGAGACTTACAAGGCATCACTTAAGAGATGAGGTGCTTACCAACCAGAAATGAGATGTGATGTGAAGGGTTTCCTTCTTTCTGCTCTTACCATTTTAACGTTTCTATAAACGTTTCATGTACACAGACTATGTGTCTTTATTGTAAGGTTGTAAACTCTGAAGGCTAATTTTAAAAGAAGAGTGAATGTTTAAAGCAATGTAAAACCCCCTAAATGGCAAAGACAGTCTATACCTTATAATATACTGCATCTACTAGCAATCCACTAGTGTTTAAGTGAACAACGTGAGTGTGACTTCAACTAAAATTAAACTTCACAGCCCAGTATTACGTTGCTGGCAAAAATGGCACCTATTTTAACTTATGCACTCAATAGAACCCAAAGAGTTTTAAAAGCTCAGAAAAACCACACACACGCAGGAAAATTACTGTGCTTATCAATATACAGGTAACAAAATATAAAGAAAATTAATACTTCTGGGTTGATAATACACTGAAGTTACAACATACTCCACACGTGACTGAAACTGAACACATAATCTTTTTGGAACAATTTAGTTAACTGTATGCCCAAACCACACTAAAGGAACATTAAGTTCACCAAGGCAAGTATTCTAAAATTAGGAAATGCCAGATTAAATTTACTACTGTAATTGTAATTTTCCCCTCTTGTGCCTGTCACTACCACACGTGGTTTTATTCCACTGCTACTTTTATCACAAAGCTAACAGGAGACCTGAAAAAATTACTGGAAAGTTGGAAGGAAAGCAGAAATAACAAAAGATTACAGTGATTAGTACCTGATTCGAGAAGAACACAATAACAACAAAGGAAACTCAAACAACTGCTGTGTTTCCTTGTCCTCCTGTTACTGAGATGGATGGCTTCACTTTGACGCGTTTCAAATGTACATTTAGCTACCTTTTCCCTGGCAAAAGATCTACTGAACGGTACCTTATTCTGGGAGAAAAACTAACCCCAGATTTTCCGTCTGTAACAGGTAATACTCCAAGGAATATGGAAACACAGGACAAATCCGCTTTTGAGAAATTCTGCTCTGCAACTCCAGAGTTTTGTTCACCTCAAGTAGGACAGTTGAACACCCAGTAAAACCCAAAAAAGCAAACATCTGAAACTACATCTCAGTGCTTATTCACTTGGCTTTAAAATGATAACCCCTCATTAGAGGAACATCTCATTAAATGGCCCATCTGGGTCACTGTACAAGTTCTCCTCTCTTAACAGGCAGCACAAAACCCTAGAGGACTCGGGGACAGTTGACGTCCAAGAGCTTTTTCTTTGCTGCACTGAGCAAAGATTTGACTGGTATCTCTAAGGACCCTGATGGCAAGAAGGTTGGGAGCCTTCAGTTTGTACTCTCCATCATTAAGTCTCCACGGGAAAGTGCTGCCTATTGTCAGCAGCAGCAGCACTTCTGGGCAACTATGAATTCGATTCCTTAAATCAACTGTCCCAGCACGACTGCTAAATTCCTTTGGAGGAGCTTGCTGACTCCTTTTAATCCCAAGCCAAGATGTTTGCATTATTACAAGTTTTTTAAGAGGACCTCTACAAAGCACAAAGAGTGCACATTTCAAGGACGAGGTTCACCAACAGCATAGGATGATGAGCATCATGGCACTGCTGCGCTCATTTTTAACACCTAAAGAACCACCCGCTGGTCCATACATCCCAAAACTCCTATTTATTTGAGGTCAGAAGCAGGGGTAACTGAATCTAGACTGGTGTTTGTGTTCTCAACAACTGTTTGGTCATTTAATGATGCTCTCTGACCTTGCCACACTATCAGTAGCATAAACTTCACCTTAGTGAAACAACTGATGAACGTATCAGGAAAGTCTGAGAAGGTGCAAGACAAGAAACAAAATGTCCTAACAGCATTTCTTTTACTGAATGCCACTAATACAGAAAACAGGATCCCACAGATATTAAATTGACCTTCTGGTCATCTTCCACTATTTCTATGTGTAGCTGCAAGCTCAGGCTCACTCAGCTAGGACCAAAAGCAGACTAAGTGAAAATTTAATGCTTCATAACCTTAAGATGGTAAATGCTTCCAGACCAAAGTGAGGTAGACTCAAGACTTCCAACACCATGAAAGACCCCTTACGGATGTTTTTAGCGCATGCATCTAATAAACAAACAGCCTAAATGTCAGGAAAACTTCGTTTAAGGCCTGGAGTAAAAAGAGCGTGTAGTTTCCCAGCACAACGGAAGCCAGGTGCTGCTGCAATGCCAGCACACATTGATCAGGACATCAAAAAAACCAAACTGACACCAACAGCTTTGAAAGTAGGAACAAAACAACACCTTGCTTCAGCAGGCAAGGAAGCATAACTTAAATTCTAGCCTGACATTCAAAGCATCTTAATAAAGCACTGTGCACACATGAAAAGGCAAGATGTTTTAAAGCTTAGAAAGTACCTCTGAAAACTTTTGTTTTCTAGAAGATGCACTTTGACTCTCATGTTTTATGCCACCTTACTTTCTTTTGCTGTTTTCCATTTCATTCAGAGAGAAAAAAGGAAACATGCAGCTCCAACTTGGAACTACCCACACCACTGGTCTTTTTGCTCTTTCAATGGTGTGCAGGAGCGAATACGCCAGATGCTTCCCATCCCTCCCTCCATCCAAGACCAGCAAGACATGCATCCTCTTCTGCTCCAGCTGTGCCCTCAGCAACCTAACCACACCAGCCTGTCTCCATCTCCTCATGGCAGCTCCCTGGCTGGAGACAAGGACTCCCCACAGAGCTGCCAGCTGAGCCCAGTGGAGTTGCCAGCCGTGTAAATGGCCTGGCTCTGCAGCCAGAGCTGTCCAGGAAGCAGACAAGATGAGACAGGTGACTGGTATCTCTGCTGGGGGATGTCATTTTTGGCAAGGTGCTGCAAAAGCACTAGGGCAGCTGGAACAGTGAAAGGACCTCTGCAACAGCTTCACCCTCTTGGCAGGTAGCCACCACATAGGCTGTGACCACCTACATTCACAGGTCATAGAATCATAGAGTCATCAGGGTTGGAAGGGACCTTAAAGATTCTAACCCCCCTGACAATGGCAGGGACACCTCCCACTACAGCAGGTTGCTCAGAGCCCCATCCAGCTTGGCCTTAAAAAAACCTCCAGGGGTGGGCCTTCCACCACCCATCTGGCCAACCTGTTCCAGTGTCTCACCACCCTCGTGGTGAAGAACTTTTTCCTAATGTCTAATCTGAATCTACTCACCCCTAGTTTTGATCCATTAGATCCATGAGGTCAGAGGCCATTTCCTCATGACCGCACACAGCATTAAATCAGCGGTGTGGTTGGCCCCTGCTACCTTCACTTCATGAACATCCCAAGCAAGAACAATCCAGAAGCGCAACATGGTGCAAGTCAGGCCAAATCCTCCAAGTTGAGTGGTGTTTTTTTTTTAGCTCACAGAAGACCAAGGAGGTCATTCATTAGCTACAGCCTTCACCCATTAGCTTTAAAAAGTTTGCAAAGCAAAAATACTGCTGAGCACTCACATTAACAGGAAGTCTTAATGAGGGTAAATGCTGGGAGCATGCCTCACAAAAACCAATTTCCTCGCTTAATTTAGACAAGCTGAACCTGACCAGAAGATACTTCTGTTATACTTACTCCATCATAGAAACTCAGGGCAGGTGGAGACTGCTGGCTTCAAACTTGGGGCTACTTCCTTTACAAGAAGCCCACTCTAGAAGACCTCCCCTTTTTTTCCCTGAAGATCAGGCTTATCTGTTCCTAAAATTAAGGTCAGGGAAAGGCAGGGTGTCTAACAAGGCACAACCCCACACCAGACACACTACGAGAGCAGGTGTGCAATGGGAGCATCTTCCTACTAGCTACACAAGCAGCTCACAGAAGTGGGCTTTTCCTAACACTTGGACAATCTCAATCAACTAAAGATCAATGCTGCCGTTTGACCTATTTTGTTTAAGGTGGACAAGGGGAGAAAAATTAATCTGACAACTATTATTTGCCTTTATGTCTGCACTTATACACAGGGCTTCTGCAGGCACAGATATCCCAGCCAGGGGTAACACAGGGTAAGTAACAGGGGTAAGTTTAAAGATGTGGTAATTTTAGCATAAAAATGCAGCCAGCACAAGACTAGGCAATAGTGGTGCAGGATTTTGAGGAGTGTGGTCCTGAATATCTATGTGCAATGTGTCACACATTTCCATCATCCCTTGTTTCTTCTTTGTGTACAGAAAAGCAACTTAAATTATCCAGAAACCTGTTTTCCATGCAAACACAAGAAAAATTCACTCATTTAATGAAGAATGGCTTTCAGAGTATTCTGGCTATCAAGAGACATAGGCTCTATTCTCAACTTGAATTAACTCTAAATTTCCAGGGTTACCTCAGGAGGAACATGCAGGCTTCCATCCTGCAAACATATGCATATCTTTACTTAATTGTACTGTTACTTATACATATAGAAGTTTGCAGAGCTGGAGGCTCTACCTCTTTGTATTCAAGTTGCTTAACAAGTAAAATGCTAATAAGGTAATGTGCTGCAAATGCAAATTATGTATTATTGATAAAAAGTTACAATTCAGCATGGAAGATTTAAAGAGAAAATATTGAGGCCTATACCAAAAAGAAAGGAGCAGGAAAATTACAGATTTTCAAAAAAATGTTTTACATTTTCTATTTATTCTATTTATTTCTACCTATTAAACATTTTTCTATTTATTATCCCTCAAAATGGAGCCTCTTGCTTTGTTTACCAACTGCAGACTGCATACAGACGCCGAGACACTATTCTGCCTATCAAGATGTGGTTTTCACTACTTTAAATTTAAAAATTCCCACAGAAGGCACCAAAAGAGGGTGATGGAGAGAAGGTGAGAGAAACAGGGGAGACTGCTATGCTGAAAAGCTCTGTTGTGTTCAGCCACATATTTTTCTCATTTGTTTAGTCTGAAATTCCTCCTTCAGTGACTCTGGATTTGTTACCTTTTCGGAAGGCATCGGGAACATCTGGACTCCATATGGCTCGCACCTACTGCATGCCAAATGAAGCTATACTCTTGTTTTCTAAACCCTTTATTTCTTCCAGCATTGCCACTGACAAGGTTTTAAATATCTCCACGACAGACTTCAGTGTAACCTCAGAATCACTCAGTTTGTTGACACAAGTTCCAGGGTGGTGCATTAACCATGACTGGGTAAGGCAGCATTTTTTTGCTTTGTTTTCTTCATGAATGTTTTGCTTTGTTTTCAAGATTATGATAATACAAAGGAACATATACTGAGAAGGCAGTTCAGCAATAATGTCACCTACACTCAAGGAAGCTGCCCCACCAAGATAAAGGAGGGCAATCATGACCATCCTTGCAGGAAGAATTGTACTTCTGGAGAGCAAGTGTTAAAGTTTTCCTTTGGTCTCCTATTTTCCCAGCTCTCGATGGTGCTTCCTTAAATATTCTTCCAAGAGAGTAATCATTTCTGAAACTCAAATACTGTGGAATAACCTTGCAAAAGTATTTTCTTTGCCCTTAGCTAAAGGAGCACAAAGTATTATTTGCCTACCTCTGCTAGACATTTCTGCTTCTCAACACCTCACACAGGTCTCACTCATACCCACCGTTGCTGGGACTGCAGCTACTGGAGAGACAATGGGCTGTACTGAGGTTTCTGCCAGCTAAACCCACTGATGCAGAGGTTTGTACCACCTTGAACCTTGACAGAGGGTTCTTTTGCTATTACTCACCCTCTAGAAACACTCCACTAATTATCTGGATACTGTTCCAAATACAAATGGTATTTGAAATGTTGTCTGGGTTCTAGAATAATTGGCAACTGTGCATTTTTTCCTGCTGTACACCAGGTTGATTCAGAGGTATTAATCTCATCAAGGAACGCACTCAGATTCTTCCTATCAAGAAAATATCAAGCTCTGCACCCCAAAACCCACTACATTGTATCTGTTGGTGTTAAAGACATCATGCCTTTCCTGGAGTCATTACAGTTTGCTTTGTCATTACCACATTTCATCTTGGTATTTGGACACTAGACTGAAATGGGGAAGACTGCTGTCTACTTCTACAAACTCCTCAAAGAGCCCTGGATAAGGTGTGACCCTCCTATCTTCTCCCACTCCTCATCTGCTCACAAGACACTGGGCTTGCAGAAAAAGGAGTTAGTGTTTCTCAATGCAAAACAAAATAAAAAATGCCAGCCATAATGCAACCAGCAGCAGGCCTTTCTAGATAATACTGGAATACAGTCAGTGATAGGCACAGTAGCACCTCGGTTCAGTTGGTAGCTGGGCTATTTTCAGTGTTATTCTCCAGGAAAGGAGTTGAAAACACAGCAGTTTATCCCAGCATCCCAAACACTGATGCTTCAAGTAAAACGCACCTGCACTCTGGGTGTTAATTTGCTAAAGGCAAATTTTCCTTTTCACAAGTTTACCCCTGTCACTAAGGACACATTTATATTCTGCAGTAATCTCTGCATGAATTTATCAACACAGAAAACTGCACCTTCCTTTTCTTTCAGGCCAAGCATCTTCAGTGCTATTAACAGCCTTGCTGATTAGGGATAACACTGCTTAAAGCGGTGTTTGGACACAAGACTATGTATTTACACAAAGCTGTCTGCACACACGCGTAGCTGTTACACCACGCAGCACTGCACAAGAGCTCCATCCCCCCAGGCATTGTGCAGCCCTTAGCAAAGTCTGCAGCAATGTTAGTTCAGCCTTCACAACGTGACAAGTAGGTCACCCTGCCACCTTGATGGTGGACCTGGAGGGCAACGCACACCGTCACTGTCACAGCAACGCTCCCGTGTATCACCAGAGCAAAAGACTGCCCCAGCTGGGATGGTTTACTCTCTCTTCCCTTACCAGTTCTACCACACACCAGGCATGGAAGCCAGGCTGTGGTACCACAAGACCATGCTGCATGGCTGGGTATGTGGGCTAGCAGGGAAGGTCTGTGGGGCACGAGGGCTTCCTCTCCACTGCAGGATCCTCCTGTCCCAATCCCATTCAACAAGCAGCCTGACAAACTCTAGTGGGGCTGCGTGCAACATTAAACATCTACAGGATGGAGACCTTGTTCTGAATGTTAGCTGACCCTTCACCATGTTTACTGCTTGCTAGAAGCTGCAGAAGAAATGCTGCTTCATCTCCACTGCTATCAGCACCCACAGATCTCACCTCCACTCCTGAGGTTCAGACCTGAAAGGTGTTGAGTAATCAGGCTTTCATCCATGAAAGCGCTTAAAGGCACCTCCTCAAACTCGCTACTGGCACCTTAGGAGCTTAAAGGTTTTGTCAGGTCAATGCTGCAACTAACACCACGTACACCTCTTTACCACCATCCATGCAAACACAAGCAACATGTACTTATCTTGTGCTCACGTGCATCCCTGTCCTTCCAAAGCACAAAGCAAAACAAAGAGCTGCCCGCATGCAAACATCCCCCCAGCAGGAGGAACCACATGTGGCAGAGGCTACTGCATTGCTTAATGCATCATTTAAAGCCTTTCAGGGACTGTACGGCTGTGATGAGTAATTTGGCTACAATATTGTCCAGAGACTGTACTGTGTGGCACTGTGAAGGTGCCCTACCCTTTAGCCGGGTCTAAAGCAAGAAAGCCCTGCTAAAACCAAGCTTACAACATCAGCATAGATCTTGAAATAAGAATGAGAGCAAAAATGGGCTCGGCAATACCAAAACACTTATTTCTTTCACTACTGAGCCTCCTTGCGTGCAGCCTATGTATAAAACACGCTGCAGATCTGCCTGTTGGAAAGCAGAGGCTGGCAGCACACTGTTCACATCCGTGTCTGGTCCTGGCTTCAACTGCTCTGCCAGCTGGGCTGGGTGCAAATTCAAATGCAAGATGGGTAGCAATCGCAAACCACGCCTCCACCACAAGCACCTTTTCCTGTCCCACAGCAATGCAAACATCACACCTGAAAATGAGATGAGACAATCTTAACTTGTCTTTGACAGAAAGAGTCTCGGGTCAGCAGGGACTGCGACTGCTCAAGTGCCGCCTTGATTTATACAGCTGTAAACGCTGGCCACATATGAACCCAGGCAGAAAGGCAAGTTCATGAATTATGAACAAATGCGGCATGCCAAAACACATCAATCATCATCAGTCACGGACAAGTGAAGCGCCATCAATTCATAATGTTGACATTTGCACAAAACTTACACAAACAATCAATCCAATTGCATGGCCGACTGGAGAAGGAGATGTCAGTTTTATGTCATTTAACACTGGACTTCTCACCGAATGCGAAATGCTGAAGGACTTGAAAATTGACAGAGTCAGTGCTCTAGTCAAAAGTCAGATAAATGGCCTTTGCCCACTAGAGAAAATAGATCAATTTACACTTTAATTCTTTTCTTCAGTGCTGCTGGTAAAAGCCAGACCAGCAGCTGCCTCCCTAAACACATGAAAACCTTTAAGTTTGTTTTACTCGGCAGAAAACCTGCGCTCTTCTCCCAAGGAAGAGCACAAAGAGAAAAAGCTATGAACATGAATGTTTTTAACTAGGTAATGAATGTTTTAAATTGATACAACAAGGCTATATGAATGACAGAGGGAGACAGAAATTGCAGGCTGGCATTCCTAGAAGCAGCAGAACAAACGGTATTTCAAGGAGCTATTTTAGAGGAAAAACTTGCTTATTGTCATGTCTTCTTTATATTACTATTATCAACTACTCAACACTACTTAGCTTCCTAATTTCCTTCACTTTAGGACTACCAAAAGCATTATGACAGCTTGCACTCTCCTTTCTCAGGCAGGAACAACTATTTCCTGAAACTGTGTTTTGGGCAGTATACATTGAAAGAAGAGGAAACTTCTGTGGTTTTCCTTCTCAACTGCCACACAAAAGAGGACTTCCTCGAGTCTGAAATGAAAAGGGAAGACATACCTTCCAGATAGTGGAGCAGGTTTTGCTATAAACAAAAGGTGAATGCAGCTCTTGTTCTAGAGCCTGTACAGTTACAGATAACAGTTTGCCTTGAAGACTTTTCAGATAAATGCTGCCATTCATTTGTCAGAATGCTTTTGCTCCACGCCTCAGATCCATCACCACGGCACATCCCAACACAAAAGCAAACTGTTTCTGCAAGCACAGATGGCAGAGGAACGTGCAATCACCTCAGCGAGGTGCGTGATTCCCACCACCTAGCAGAGCATCCCAAACCCATCCCTCAACCCTGAGCAGAGTGATGTGCTGTTGTCAGAGCTACCCAGCTGCATGGGACTAAGGTAAGTGTACCCAAGTCAGCGTGAGCACTGTAGTATTTGCACTTACCTAGCAAAGCTCTCCCCTTCCACTACATACATATAAAATTGGGCAGGGATTCAGCCAAGTACAAAGCACCCACTTAAATTTCAGATGGTACGCACTGATTGTAGTCACACTACAAGAATTACTACTGTTATTAAAGGTAGGCACAGGAATAAATGCAAGCAGTCTGCTGAATCAAGGTTTTGATCTCTTTTTACTTACATCTAATCTTATGTCTGTGCCAGACCATTAGCTCCTAAGGGTGGAGAGAAAAGGTACCCACCCTTCTGCCACCTGAAGATAGGCCATGCACACAACTAAGCATGTGAGAGAAGGGTTAATTATTTATGCAATATTAGATACAACTTCAGTTTTCACACTTGAATGAGATTCAGATCAACTCAAAAAAAAAATGAAAACACACCCAAACTATCAGATATTCTCCCTCTCTGGGAAACGTGGAGAGACAGAAAGGAAAAAAAAGTGAGAAGCCTGTGCAAGCTGGTCAGAGCTGCATGATGGGCTGGTGTTTTGGAGGTTGTGATGAGGCCCATCACCATTTTCCAGTGCCACTTTGCTGTGGCTGCAGGACCAGCCCTGCCGCGCTTGCTGACCTCCAGCCCTGGCTCTCTGCTCCACTGGCACTTTCCCCTTGGGGGCTGCTCCTTCCAGCATCCCATGCAGGACCTGCACGGCAAAGGGAAGATGCCAACAGTCTCCCAGATTTTCCTTCGTCCTGGGATGTGGGACCTGGCCATGCCAATACCTTCTGCCACAGTGCTGACTGCCAAAAGAAGGGCTCCAGAGTCAGGATCTTAAAAAAAAAAAAAATCCTATCTGAAAGGGCAAGAAAACTTTGACTGTTTGAGCTGTTAAGCCACAGGCATTCCCAGCTGCCATGCAGAGCAAGGGGAAGGGAGAGCTCTGCAGGACATAGAGAGCAGCTCTTGCTGCACCCAACTCAGCACAGCCAGTAATTAGCGCATTTCAAGGTCAATAAACTGCGATTGATTTTCTTCTCACTTACCAATGTACACTGGGAATAATTCTATCACAGCTGATGTAAATATTAGTATAAAATTGGTTTAAGTCAGAAAAGCACAGGGTTGACTGTGTTACTGCATCAGAAAGCTGGTTTCTGATGAGAACCCTATTTCCTCGTAACAATGTCTACATCAATAAAGATAATCGTGGCAATTCTATTGGTTCCAATGCCAATGCTCAGGTTTGGACTGTAATAAAAAAGCATTTTTAAATCAAAATCCAAAGGCACACAAAAATCCACAAACTTCCCTTCCTGGGAGGGTGATGGAGCACTGGAACAGGCTGCCCAGAGAGGTTGTGGAGTCTCCTTCTCCAGAAACTTTAAAAACCCACCAGGACATGTTCCTGTGTGGTCTGCCCTGGGTGTTCTTGTGTTGGCAGGGTGGTTGGACTTGTTCTCCAGAAGCCCCTTACAATCCCCACCGTTCTATATGAGACACAAGGTTTTAATTTTTTTTTTTTCCTGCAGAATAGCCAGGGTGAAGGTGTCACCAGCTGGAACATATTCAGCACACTGAGCAATCCTCAGCCATCATCTTCTCCACCCTCATGCCCCTCCCTCAACAGAAATGGCAGTGCTCCTGTTATTGTCTGTAAGGGTAGTAGGAGAGACTCTCCTCTTGTGCATGAAAGAGGATTTCTTTCTGCTTAAGGTGCAGCCTTGCCAAAACTGCTGTCCCATAAACCACAAACTGATTTTCCTACTAGCTATAAGAAAAGTACAGATTCTTTGCCACACTCAAGGGGAAAAAAGAGAGGGGGGCAGAGAGGAAATTGTTGGCTTAAATCTTATATATGAAAGGCAACCCGACATGCCAGGAGCCAACGTGTGCCTTTTGCTGTGTGCTCACACGAGATACGCACTGCTGTGCTCAGCTAAGCTCAGTGAGAGACCCTGGCATGTCTCTAAGACACACAAAGAGGCATCTGGAGGGGGATGTGCTAGTTGGTGGTCACCCTGCAGAACTGATTTGACAAAGCCTAGGCTTAATAAACAGCCCTGCTTGCAAAGCAGGAGAGGAATTTTCTATGACACCCTGGAACAAAGTGAGGAAAAGCATTCTGTACCAAAAGGAGATGGCAGATTTTCCCACCTACCGCTGAGCGGAGCTGGGGCATCTCTGCTGTCTGATGCCCAAAGCAAGGGGCTACCTGCTCTGTGTAAACAACATCCTGCCTCCCACAGCTCAGATTTATGCTCCTGGAAACCTACCCGTAGGTGCTGCTGTCAAAAGTTTTAAGTCCACAGTTGCCAACAGAAAGAGATTTGTTCTCCAAAGGTTTCTAAAGCTGTTATTTTCTCCAAGATTACAGACAATAGACTATGATTATTATTATTATTATAATCGTTATCATTATTGTGTAAGTAAACCTGTCCAATGCCAGCCCTGAAGACAACAGAACACAAAGCCTGAGCTCTCTATTTAGGTCAAGCTTTTGTCAATTTAAAGGAAGTACGTGAAAGCATAACAAAGCTATCAAACACAGATACAAAGCTTAGCAAACAGTGGATTCTCCCACCAGTTATTATCTTTCAGTAAGCTGACATCTGTGGGATGACTCCTGGGTCTTTTAATTTAGCATGTCTTCTAATTAAAGAAAGATTAACTGTACTTCCAATAATTGCTCCTCCTTCCCCCATCAGGAAGGCTCAGGCTTCAGTCTTCCTCCCAAGCCCCCAGGGAGGGCAGGCTAACCAAAACCACTGCCACCACAGCCTCTCTCCCACCCGCGGGCAAAGCTCCAAGGCACCAGCTCAGCTACAGCCCTGGTTCTACTTCCTTGCAGGAAAGCACATAGAGCTGGGGAGGATCCAGCAAGGGAGGGTTGAGAAACCTCCTCTAACTACAAGGAAAGAGTCAGGGCCCAGACACCGGGAACAGCCGTGCGCCCGGCCAGGCGCTCACGCTCGCAGTGCCAGTGCAGCGGCCAGAACAGCTGCGTGAAGCAGGGTGTCAACAGGCTTGCTGCTCCCCAAACTGGCTGCACTCTAACCTGCCGGTCATCACACAGGCTGGGCTCAGGCTGCGACAGTGCACAGCCTCGGCACAGGCATCCCTTCACTGTGGGGGCACCAGAGCTTCCTCAGAGCCAAGGTACGAGGTGGCCATCAACAACCTCCCCATCACCAGCAGCCCTCCCGGGCTCATGGCCACTCTACCTCCACCACAGTCAAAACTCTGCAGAGGGTATCATTCTCCAGTACAAGCAATAATAAACCAAAATCAAAACATATTCAAATCTTCATTTGGCTTTTCAGTGAAATGTTTAACCAGAAGAGGAATACTAATTCTCCCAGTGGAAAGGATATGAAGAAGTCACCTCACCCTCTGCCATACAGAGTTTATGATCCGAAATGATCGCTCTCTACACTGACAGCAACAGACCAAAGGCTTATTCTCATGAAAGCTTATCAAAATGGCCAATATGCCCATTCCAACCTCTGAAGATAATTTTATATTGAACATTTTTATTTTTTCCATAAAATAAACTCTCACTCTCTTTTCGGAAGAGGGCAGAGAGTGTTCATGTTGGATCCACTGCAGATTTTGGGTTCAGTGCTGGTGTGCTCAATGGTTATGGGTCTCACATTTGCAACCCAGGGAAATATCCCCTCCTCTTCCCTGCTGCTCACTAGTCTCCTTCCCTTCCCCTTTGAAGAGAAGGGCTGTTTCATATAGTGACTTCACCTTAGATGTCCGCACGCAGCAAACTTAGTGTGACATAGTGCTTGCCTTGCCCAGGAGGTAAGTCACAGCAGTAACAAAGGTAAGCTGTGAATCATTCTCGTCCTGTGTGGAACATGTCTTTATTTCTCCCCTTTTTTTAATTCCTCCTCCACCCATTGTTGCAAAAACAACTTCCAGTATAAGGTGCGAGGCTCAGCATAGCTCTGCTGCTGGCAGAGCTGGTCCTCCAGCACATATTACATTTGCTCACAGATGATGGTGAAGTTTCTCCACAACAGTTTAAAATCTATCTTTCTGGACAGTCTCCCTGAAAAGCTGAAGTATGAGCCTTTTGCGTGTGGGAAAACAGCACTGTCTGTACGCAGACTGCTCCTAAATATGGCATTTTAATTAAGGGCTGAATCATGTTCCAGCTTGTATAGTAACAGAGTGTAGAATAATCCCTTTAAACACGTGCTCAGGGTACCTACCTCAGCACAGCAGGGGGACAGGGAGGCTCCCTCTGCACTGGCACGACCCCCCACCACTGACCCCTTCCCCTACATCTCCCTGCCAAAAAGGAGGGGTGTTAGTGAAAGGGAGACTGAAGGAACCTCCACCAAAGCCCTCCCAGTGCCTTCTGTTCCCACAAGGGGATGGGTGGGGAAATGGAAGACACCCCCAGTAAGCTGCTGCACAGAGCCACCTTTCCCCTGGCAGGAATGGGAGCTGGTCAGAATGGTCCCAGACCCACCAGCAACATCACACTGCTCCCCATGACTTAAATGGGATGTCTGGGTGCCTGACAGCTTCGCAGGGCTGTGTTTGCAACTATCATCTCAGCACTGCATTTTGCAGGGACTGATAAAACTCTTGTAAGAGGAAACCAAGCCAAACCTTATATTTTAAAAAGAAAAAAAAAACCAACCAGAGTATCACCAAGGAACAGAGCTTTTTCTCTCTCTCATTTGTTGGTTTGGGTTTTATTATTACTACTATTCTTTGGTTTGGTTTTGCTTGTTTGTTTTGTTGGTTTTTTTTTTTCCTTAAGTAACCAAAAATACAGTGCCTTCATTGTGCAAGGCCAGGTGTGAATATCCCATTTAACATTTAAGAAACATGAGAATGTTTAAAGAGAAGAGAGTCTGGTTTACCCTACAGCTACAGAATTTGGAAGGGAAGGTAAGCCAGAGTAAGTGTGGCTGCAAACAGCATCACCTGTGCCCCAGGCATCACTTGCAGTGGTGCTGGCCAGTCCTGAGGTCAGTACCTTACTTGTTTGTTTTCAAAGACAGCAAAAATAAATATCTAAATAAGGAGGTTCATCTTACCTTGTAACTACAGACACAGAGCTTGGGGCCTTCAGACGACACGTTTAAATTGGTGAATTCATAGGTACTGGGAAATTTTCATCTTCTTACTCTTGCTCAAAGTAGAATGACTCCTCCTCTCTATCCCTTAGCAACTCCTACTCCCTTAGACCTAAATTAACCTGTCTGATTTTTCTTTGTCTTTTCACTTTTTCTTTTCCCCAGTCTTGGAAGTTTGGACTAAAAGACAAAAGGAAACTGTTGACAGGGGAACTAAATATGGAAATGTGCAGCCTCATTAATCAACATGAAGATGCTCTGACTTGTACAGACTCCAGCATGCTGCCACAGCCTTCCTATGGAGATGTAGATGCCCCTGAATGGTCTCAGGGCACACACACCCCACATGCCTGGATATGAACTCCAAGGTGCCATCCTTGGCCATGCCTCCCTGCCTCTCCTGATGCTGGATTACCCCAACAGCACACCCCCCCAGCACTGCAGCAACACGCAGGACAAAATGTGGTGACCCCAACCACTGCCTATTTCTCTACATAGCCTTTTTTACCTATTTGAACTTGCAGTCCTAGAGAAATGGGCAGTTTATAAAGCTTTTACAGTGGAAATCCATCCCTGAATTCTGGTGATCTCCCTCTGCTTTTCCTTACTTGCTTTTAACCCATAGCCAGACCAAATCACAGCCGTATAAAGATGCAAAATCCTAAAACAGGACAAGGGCAAAGGCCATTACGAAGGCTTTGGTGCTGACCTCAACACAGACTTTTATTCTGTGTTATAATACTGCTTTGTCATTCACCGGTGGCCAGGAACGATGCTGCCGCTTCCCTCAGAAACTTGTCCCAGTCTGAAAACTGTAAAATTGCTAAATCCTTTCTGTTCTAACCCGCCTGAATACAGACGGGTTCCACTGCGAGGTTCAATCCATTAGCTGATTAAAAGCTATAGATCATGCTGGTTTGGACACATTCAGACTATTATGAATAAAACCTGTCAAAAAAGCTTCCAGCACAACCAGTGTCTTTGAAATTGCCAGGGCTACAGTTAATAAAACTTGTTCAGTGTTCAATCATTCTTCAAGGCTCTGATATGAACAGGCAAAGAAAAGTATGGTATTCTTTGAAATTACATGTTTAGAAGTGAGTTACGGGTACAGCAGCTTTAATTCCCACATAATAACAACAAAAATATCCCAAAAGAATATCTAAGCCATTGCTGCATGCCAGTGACAGTCTGCTTATGAGAATGGCACAAAGTCACCAATTAATCCCAGCTCAAAGCTGCAGATTTGCTTCCTACAGACTAAGCAAAACTTTAAAGTTTCTCTATACACAACTTCCTTCATATCACATCACTCCTAAAAGAAACAGCAAAGAAAACACCCCCTCTAACCAATGTATCTAAATATTATTGACTGCTCTTGAAAGCCATCAGTTTACCAAGAGCAGGATTCACAATAAGAAAAAACAGTATAAATAACAAGAGTTGTTTCACAACCGTGCAAATAAATGCTGACTGCTAAACAGCACCCACTGCTTTTCAGCATTGCTGCAAGAGCTCTTGCCAAGTCACCTCCCCGTATGCCAGGACTGCCAGTCCTTAGCATTCAGCAAGGCGAGTCCCTCATGATTAAAATTCAGCTATGCCACCGAGGGTGGGGTGGGAAGGGTGACTTTCCTTGGAAGGCCCCACCTTTCCATTGCTAGCACCAAAATACCACTAGCTGTAGCTAAATTAGGCAAGTAAATTAGAAGAATGCAACTGTTTTATGAACATCCCTAAACTTACTCGACTGTTGCCTCTAACATCAGTTCTGTCTTGTCTAAGAACAAAACCACCGTGTCTCCTCTCCCCAGGTTAACTCCCCCTCATTTCTGCCAACGGAAAACTCATTCCCTACAAAAGCAGTCTATAAATGCACCTGGATGTGTCACTGTCTTTTTCTCAGTGTCCTGGCAAGCCCCCCCCCCCCCCATTACAGGAGATTTACAAGACTACCTAAAGGCTCAGCAAACCACCTCTCTCTTTCAAACTTCATGCAAAAATAAGAAGGGAAGATTTTTCATCTGCACATTAGAAAGACATTGAAGCACTTGATTTTTAGAGCCATAAAACCTGAATTTTGTGAAATTGCAAGCTGTGCATTATTTACCTAAATAATTTATCCTTATGGGTTTCAAATTATTTTCAAAGAGTCTGTAAAGATTCCCAACGTATTCAGCATTCATGGCTATGAAACAAATAGTTTATGCAAATATTTTTAGCTCAGTTTTCATTTGCTAGCTAGTTACCATGTCCCAGTCCCAAGCTCACGCAAGGCAAGAAAAGACTCTGTAATTATTTATTACTCCTTCTTCACCTGCCATTCTGCATGAATGGTACCCTGTGAGTATTTGCAAATGTTCTGTGACCTTGTGAATTATTTTATTGTAGGATGTAGAAAAGCAGCTTTTCAAACTGACAGGGAGTCATTTACAACCTGCATAGTCTGGCAAATTACTTAAGTGCAACTCCACACACATATTACTGTTCTTCACGTGGTATTATTTTAAAATGTATGCTTATTGTTAAAACATCATCCATTTACAGAAAAGCAATAAAATGCAGGGGGAAATGAGAGATTACGTGTAATCGTGGCTACATTTGCTCTTGAAAAATTCTTATCGGACAAAATATTCCTGGTCTCAGTACTCTATTTAATAAACAGCTAACAATAAAGGTTACTGGATCTTGTCCATTTTGAACGCTGAAGAACATAAGTAACGGTAATCATCCCAACTGACATACCAACAAAAGTATCTAAAACTGGGGGGGGGGGGGGTCTGCTGAAACTCTAAGGATGAAGACAAGTGCTTCTCCAGGAAAGGGGCTTAGAGCTGAGCTACAGAATATAGACTGCATTTATTTGCTTTGAAAAAGGGAGGGACTTTTTGGGAGTTTAACCCTTTTTCACTCTTCAGTTCCTAAAAGCTTTCCAGTGGCACAGCTGAATACCACAGAGACAGATTTATTTTTGCAGAGGTCTCACAGGTAATCCATTGTAAGCCACCAGAGGTTAAAAATGACTGTTCAAAAAGGCTAGGTCAGCAAAGCAGCCATACAAGCAAATCCCACAGGGAACAGGTCAGAAAATATCTGACTTTCACAGGCATTAAAGGAGAATCCAGAGTTTACTAGATTGAGTGATTCTTTTTGATAGACGTTTTTCCCCCTCATACTCATGATTTCTACACATGTATTCTGTCATGCCCTTGCCAATCACCTGCTGTCATCTGAAACTGGAAAGAAAACACACCATTTATCTCAAAAGGAAACAAAACACATAATCACCAATACTCTTAGAAGCTTTAACCTTCAGAAATAAGAACTTGATTTCTTAGGACAGCAAGACTGTGAAATAAAGACACAAGAAATTAATAGAATGACAACTTGACTGATAGTACCAAGTCTATAAAAGAAAGTTTTCCAAGACTCATGAGCTCCTTCAGACAACCAAACATGCTCCTCAGTTGAGCTCATGCATCTCCAACAAACTGGTAACAAAACCAAACCAAAAAAACCCCCCCCAAAAAAAGACAAAAAAAACCAAACCCCCAACCAACCACAGCTATGCCATCTGCACTTAGAACAAATAATTTAGATAACTGAAGGAAATACTTTGATAAGGATAAGAATAATCAAAGATTTGGATGTGAAAGAGTGATCAGCCTTGCTCCGAGGTCAGCAAGAACATCAAAGATTGCTGCAAATAGAAACGAACTGATTTGCTCTCCGCAACGACAATGCACAGAACAGGAACTTACATGCTCAGACTGCTGTGAGGAAGATCTCATTTAGGCATTAGGCAAGGCTTTTGTCCAATGGTAAAGATAACCCTTGGCAGGTTTGCTGAGGGAGCTTGGGGAATTCCCCATGCTGAAGACAAACTCTGCCAAAAATGGCAAGTGTATCCTACCGGGTATAACAGGAGGGACTCCTGAAATCATTCAGAGAGATTCTTATGAATGTGAGATAGATTTCTAGTCCAAGAGATGGTAAATGCTACTATCAAGAACAGAGATCAGGAGTTCCCCCTGTTTGTGAGCAAGGGCAGGAGGAAGTACAATGTTGAGTGAAAGGACACTATTTGCTTTCAAATCTCATGTTGGCTGGTATTGCTCAGGCTCAAGATGGTAAAGTGATGACTCTGGTACTGCATAAATGGTTAGCCACAGTACATACATTGCTTGTTTTGTGCTAAACACAGATATATTACAGGTGAATGAACACGAACAAAGTTGACAAATACACAGACAACAACGTGCAGATCCTTCTATCTCAGGACCTCGAAGCATTTCAACCAGGCTCCCACGGCAAGTGCTGACATCCCCACTTTACACAGAGAGGTGCAGCAGACAGAACTTAGTTTTCCACCTGCAGCCAGGTTGTGGTGATGGGAGGTACAGACACCCCAGGCAAAGGGCTTTCTTCACAAACATCCCATCCTTCCAATGCTATTTTAACCACTGTGAGTTTTCCAGCTGATATCAATCTGCTGACTTCTTGATGACTACCTGAGGTAGCAGAGCATCCTCCCTAAACTGAAGAACAGCAGAGACTCCAAAGGATTAAGGGGAGACAAAAAATGGGTCCAAAATTATCTTGCAGAAGACCTGAGGTGGGAACCAGGAGTTTGTCAGGCTCTGAAACTGCCTTGGCTTCTGTATGTCTGCGTCTGGAGTTTTTCCACTAAAAATGGGGATTTAGAAGACTAAAAAGCTACCGTTGATGAACATGGAACCCATGATGCAAGCAATGTTTCAGCCACCTCTGTCTGCCCTCTGTTTTGTAATAGAGGACATGTATTTAAATAAATAGGAGAAAATTGCCATGTGTATTTATAAACAAATCATGTAACATTTCGTCCAAACCTAATCCTACAATTACAAGTACACTGCCAGCTGAAAGGAATGACAGCACAGTTACCTTCACAATAGCATCTGGTCCAGGTACCCACTCGCGTGTTTGCTGTCCCCAGCGAAAAAGACAACACCGCTGCAGTGCAAATGGATGCTTGGGAGAGGAGATAACACCCCAAACCATCATTTCTCATGCTCACTGAAGGGATAGTTCAGATTCAATAAATGAACTACTGAAACTCTCTGACAACGGTCAAAAGGGAAATTTATTCCTTGAGTGTCATTTCCAAGTTTATGAAATATGTTGGACCAAAAATCACTCATGACATGCAAGCAACACTTCAGAAAGACCTTTTGAAAGCCAGTCACCATAAGTAGCTGGGGTCACCCAGCTGCCAGCCACAGATTCTTGCTCATGAAGACTTTTCAGATGACTCCAAAGCATAAGCTTTATCACAGAATTACAGAATACATTGGGTTGGAAGAGCCCTCTAAAAATCATCTAGTCCAACCCCTCTACAGTAAGCAGAGACATCTTTAACTAGATCAGGTTGCTCAGAGCCTCATCGAGCCTGACCTTAAATGTCTCCAGAGATGTGGCATCTACCATCTCCCTGAACAACCTGTTCCAGTGTTCTATCACCCTCATAGTGAAGAGCTTTTCCTAATGTCAATCTAAATCTACCCTTCTCCAGTTTAAAACCGCTCCCCTCGTCCTATCACCGCATCTTGTAAACAGTCCCTCCCCACCTTTCTTTTAGACTCCCTTCAGGTACCAGAAGACCACGATAAGATGTCCCCAGTGCCTTCTCTTCGACAGGCTGAACAACCCCAACTCTCTCATGCTGTTCTCACAGGAGAGGTGCTTCAGCCCTCTGATAATTTTTGTGGCCCTCCTGTGGACCCACTCCATCAGGTCCATGTCCTTCCTGGGTTGAGGGCTCCAGAGCAGAGTGGCAGAATCACCTCTCTTGATCTGCTGGCCATGCTTCTTTTGATGCAGCCCAGAATGAGACTGCCCATCTGGGATGCAAGTGCACATTGTTGGCTCATATCTAGCTTTTCATTCACCAGTAACCCCCAGGTCCTCCACAGGGCTGCTCTCTCATTGCCAGAAACTTTTTTATACTGTACTCAAGAAAGATCAAATTAATCTATTGGGTTTGTCAAAGAGACAAAGACTTTGCAGCACATAATGCACGCTATGCACAACAATGCTCAGCTCCAGGCTTCTTCTGGAAGGCATCTCTCTGCTTACACCAGGTACCGCTTTTGAACATTTTGTACATCATTTTGAACACAAGTTTTTGTAGGACCTGGCACATTGGGCACATTTTTGGGGTCCTGCCACACACCAGCCAACACTCATCCAGCCACTCCATTCAGGTCCCTGCATGTAACATGAACACCAGGCATCCAGCTTTCAGGTCCAGCATTCCTCCACACCAGCTTTCAGCAGCAAGCTCTCAAACAAGGAAGGATCACAGTCCTTTTTTTTTTATCCCTAGAGGTTTATCCTCTGATGTCTTGTCTTACAAGCACACACACTACATCTTCAGACTAGTTGTCTGAAGATAACTTCAACATGTTTCAATCACTAGATTGCCCACAGAGCTGTTATTTTCATGCCTATTTTAACTGCTGGAGTAATCTGACAACACATCTAAAACCTCCTCCAACCTAGTAAGATTTTGCCACATGCTGCATTTTGTACAATATAGCCACAAAACATGGATTTCCCTTAGATATTAATGTCAGCTCTCCCTACCCAAGGGATCGCTCTTGCCAACGTGGTAAAAGACATTTTCTGTCAAGCCTCTGAATACAGAGACATCATTAGTACCCTTCAGGGCAGGCCCCAGAGTTTGAGTTGCTTAAAAAATGAGCAGCTGCTCATTAGAGACTTTTTTACCAGGACAGAAAACTTTTTTTGAGATGAGAATTTTACCTTCTTGAGGTCTCTCTGTGCCTGGTAAGTTAGACACTTTACAGGCACAACTAGTAGCAGGAGAACTCAACGTGGGATACAACAGATTGAACAGGATAGATTTCCTATTTCTCTTCCCTTTCCCTCCCTCCCTCAGCCCAACAGACCTTTTACCACCTCTCCTCACAAATAATGGGGTGGTAGATGATGAAGTTGGTCCATCTTGAATCTCAGAATCTAATAAAATCCTCCTGAAGTCAAAACACCTCAGCAAAATGGCTCAACTTCAGCAGAACACCATCATTAATTATTTAAAGTGCCAAAATATTCCAATTGGACACAGTCCCATTATCCTCTTGGAGCTGGAGAACTTCCAGAGCTCTTTCCTCTGTGTACCTGAGATGAGCAACAAAAAGCACCTGAATTCCTGTTCGAAAACTGCAGCTCTGGACCACCTACAAAGATGTGGCACTTTGTGCCCTGTGGCCTAATGCTTCCTCTCATTTGCAAGTATACATTGAATCCAAAAAAAAAATTATGTACAAGTTTGGGTTTTCCACCATTCTTGCTCATCATCTTAAGGATGCCGCTGTTGTATGTACAGGGTTCAGTACTGGGGCCTGTTCTCTTCAGTATCTTTATTAATGATCTGGATGAGGGGATTGAGTGTACCCTCAGGAAATCTGCAGATGACACCGAGCTAGGTGTGTGTGTTGATCTGCTAGAGGGTAGGGAAGCTTTACAGCGGGACCTGGACAGGTTAGATCAGTGGGCCAAGGTTAATTGCATGGGGTTCAACGAGGCCAAGTGCTGGGTCCTGCACCTGGGTCTAACAACCCCATGGCAAGCTACAGACTTGGGGATGTGTGGTTGGAAAGCTGCAAGTTGGAAAAGGCCCTGGGGGCACTGATCGATACTCGACTCACCATGAGTCAGCAGTGCCCACAGATGGCCAAGAAGGCCAGTGGCACCCTGGCTTGTATTGGAAACACTGTGGCCAGCAGGAATAGGGAGGTGATTGTCCCCCCATACTCGGCACTGGTGAGGC
>JANIJG010024869.1:0-25550 GCA_024611175.1 Megaceryle torquata
TCTTGAGCTGCCACTGTCATTCAGATATTCAGATATTTCTTTACAGTTCCTGTACTGTTTCATTGATGACCTCATGCAGCTGGCAGGGAGAGGCTGTCTGGACTGGAAGTGTCTTGGAATGCACATTCAGAACTATATTTTTCTGAGAAGTGGGTGGAGAGAGGTGTGGGGGAAGGACAGTGGTAGAGAACCACCATCTTTGCCTCTCTCTAAATACTTTTTTTATGACTCACTAGAAATAGTAATGAAAGGCAGGCTGGGAGGAGAGAAATGTCTGTTTGCACAGAATTCAGTTCAGAGGCTGGCGTTTTTGCTGTTTGGATAGTGGTTTCTTAAGGAATATTCTGTGTAATGCAAGAAGAGAGCAGCCCAAAATAACCAAAGTGAGTAGTTGTCCCATAACAGTTTTTGACTATCAGGTACTGTGCAATGCTTCTAATAACCCTTATTTGCAAGAAATCAGCTTACTTTTGAGGTACAGCTTTAGTGATGCTGTATCTTCCAAGCATTTAAGCCTGTTCACTGTCTAATGGCAAGTGATCAAGGCATTTTTTTTTGGCAACAGAAGGTTAAAGGCGCCTTGAAAAAGATTTTTGTGTACATGATGATTCAGTTCCTCAAGACTATTTGCTTGGTATCCCCTGAAAGCTCTTCAGGGCTAACCTTTTTGGCAAACATGGCTAATGTGACAGGATCCCCATCAGCAAGTCCTGCGGCCAAGGTAATTTTAAGCAGCGGTTGGCAGTGTTTGCAATGGAACGAAGAGGAACCTCACATTTACTTTGGGGGGGTGTGGGGGGGTTTCAGTGCCAGGATATTGGTGTGATCAGCTTCATGCCGCCAGGATGTGTGTGTGTGTTTTACCTCAGTCATTGGGAAAAATCTGGCCTACATTACTCTAGTTCTTTGCTTTTTGTTACCTTTAAAATAAAACTGTGGATAATGAGACTGTGAGTGAAAGCTGTTTTGTTTTCAATTTTTGTCAAATACAATCCGCTTCCCCCTTCTATAGAGTCTGGCATCTTTTGCTGTGTTGTTGGTACAGGGGTGTAACTGTATCTCCCTCCTACTCATCTTCCACCTTGCAGGTTCAATAGATGCTGGCTTTAGACCTAAATTGAATGCCAGAGCTTTTTCTTTCCTGGTGCAGGTGACAAAGATATAAATTTCTATTTCAACTTGTTAGATTTCTCAAAACTATTTGAATTGAAATTGAAATAAAGAATGATGCTTTAGATAGAGGACTGGGGAAGAGAATTATAAACCAATGGACAGCCAAAATGTGCTTTAGGAAACAGATCTTGCTCAATAGAATATTTCAAATTACAATCCTAACTGTTATGTGGTAATTACTGGTCTAATTTTAATAGTTGTAAAGCTACCTGACTTGGTGTGTCATGCTGATTTGAGCAGAGCCCTACTTGTTTACAGGTGTGATTTCAGAGTTACTGGGGTTGGAAGACTTCAAGTGGCTGATCTTGAACACTACATCTCCTGATGATGATCTTGTTTCCCAGGATGTTGACTATTACACCATTATGGAAGCCAGCTCCCCCTTCCCTCCCCGCTGTGGATTTGAATATGTTCTTTGAAGAGTGGAATTCTAAATAAGTATTGTTGATGTCTTCCTTTAGCTGGAGCTCCTGCTGTCTGGAATGTGCTGGTGTCCCTCAGTCTGCTTTTGTGAGCCCTGTTTCTGCAGAATGAGTTGTCAGGCAAAAGATGGTAATGTTTGAAATGCTGTGTGTCAGTGCAGGATACTGGACAAGGTGGGGGGAGATGGTCTGTTATGCAAATATTGACCCCAGGGGTGAGCAGACTTGGTGGGGAGTTACCGAAAGGGGGACGGTTTCCCTTTCTTGAGGTTTTGTTGCTCCGAGAAGAATGCTTGGTATTCTGATGTAGTTTGTATTTCTGTAGTATGAATTGAGTGGCTGGGTAGTAGTGGTTGCTGGCTCGTTTCCACCTTCTGATTGGCATTTATACTGTGATGGTTTGACAGAGGGTTCTGTCCTCTCTTCTTGCAATTTTTCTACCTTCTACCAGATTCTTGCCAAACTTTCCTGTTCAGCAGCGGTATGAGTAAGATGTTATTGCAACTTCTGTTGCTTGAGGAAGATGATACCAAGTCAGAAATCCTTTGAAACAGCCTACTCTCCACTAAAATAACATGCTTGTCCCTGGGTTAAAAAGGATTTCTATATTACAGGTCCTTGTTTTCAAAATGTACACACTGGGGATTGTGAGAATAGCTAATTACTTGCCAAGAACCGAGGCATGTGAATGTTTTTGGGTCTCTGCTGCTGCGGTTTTTCATCTTGGCTTTGGTAGGTCAGGTGCAAGTTTCTATTTATTTTCTTGTGGACAAAACTGTTATTTTACCTTTTACTTGTCCTCCAAACTAACGAAAGGAGAGAAACTTTTCCGGTCTTTCCCAAGGTAATCCTTTAAAGTATTAAGGTAAAAAGCCTGTACATCAGCAATATGTACTGTGACAATGTTGCTGGGTTTTTTTTATTACTTTTTAACTCAGATTAGACAATTTTGTATGAATTTTGTATCGGCATTAGGACATTTGATAGAGTTAGACCATAAAGGTATCCACTGTTGACTTTTTTGAGGCTCCCGGTAGTGAGAGGTCAGCCAATATCGAGGCAGATCATTCCAGTGGATTAAAATTTGTGTGCTTTCCAGTGAGGGTTCTTCTGCTTCAGCTTGTAGCTGTTTCATATTTTGTCTAGTTGAGACTCCTGCTCTTGCAAATACTCATGCTGGTTACTGGTTAAGAGTAATTAAATATTCTCTAATAGCCAGTTTGCTAACCTGGTAAAAATCATCTGTTCTTTTCCTTGGGACGGAGGGTGGGGACATTCTCTGTGAGGCAACTGGGCTGCATCTGCTTGCTGAGACACGTACGCCTCCAGAATGCAAGGGAAGCATCTGGAGTCTGTTGCTGCAGTCAGAGAAAGTTTTATCTTTTGTAGGTGTGCCCTGATGCTGCTGCTTCTTCGTGCAGTTTTACATTTGTCACCTGTACCTAGACAATTATGCCAGTTCTTGCTTCCTGCTAGATTATTACTCTGGTCACATGGTTGTTTCTTTTCTGTTTCCCATCTCTAGTCTCCTTGTTTCCAGTACATCAATTTCAAGCTTGTTTTTGTTTCCAATGCATGTTATTTAGCTTTTTGTCATGAGTGATTTTTTTTTTTTTTTCACTTGCTTATCACTACTTTCACTTGGCCCAGGACAGTAGCTTTGATCAATTCCTCTTCTGTATCTTCCCCATATATGGTCCTTCCTGAAGATGATATCTTTTACCCTCAGCTGGTTTAAAGCTTCTGCCTTTTTCTATATTTAATGCCTTCTTCTATTTAATGCCTTCTGCAGCAGTGTCTACCATCCTTCACTGGATTTGAGAGTGCCAAGGTAGGTTGGTTGGTTGCCTTTTTTTTCCTTCCTTTTTTTTTTTTTTCTCCCTCCCCTTTTTGGAGTGTGCTTTCTTTGTCCGATGTTCACCTTTGTTGTTTTGTTGTGTTGCATGGTTTATGGCATGTTGTGGGCTGTCTGGGACAGGGTGCAGCTTGGACAATAACGTGCTGAAACACAGTGAGTGGCTTGTGCATATTTGGTGTTTCTGCTTACCGCAGTATCTGGTGGATGGGATGGGTATCCCAGAGGATTCTTTTCCTGTTGTGGTGGGTTGAGCTTCGCTGGCCACCAGGTGCCTGCCAAGCTGCTCCCACTCCCATCCTCAACTGGACAGGGGAGAGACACTTGTGGGCTGAGGTAAGGACAGGGAGACATCACTCGTCAATTACCGTCAAACAGACTTGGGAAAATTAATTTATTCCCAATCAAATTGGAGTAGGATAAGGAGAAATAAGAACAAATCTTAAATCACCTACCCCCTCATTCTTTCCTTCTTCCCTGGGCTTGACTTCACTCATGACTTCTGTCTCCTCCCTCTGAGTGGTGGTGGGGACAGGGAATGGGGGTTGCAGTCAGTTTATTGTGCATTCTCTCTCTTAATCCTTCCTCCCCATGCTCTTGTTCTGCTCCAGTGTGGGACAGGAGACAGTTCTTCACAAAATTCTCCATAATGGGTCCTTCCCACAGGCTGTAGTTCTTCATCAACTGCTCCAGCATATGTCCTTGCCACGAGGTACAGCCCTTCAGGGGCCAGCTGAAGGTTAGAAAAAAAACCCCTCTTTCTAGCCTTTGCAAATAATTAATGTTACCTTGAAGCCGCTACTAGGTAGCGGTGACCCAGAATTGAGATTTCCTCATTAATTCATAAGGATCATCAACCAGGTACAGCTCCCTCCGTCCATCCCCTGGGTCCTGTGAGAGTTGCAGAATGTTTTCCTTCTGTTGATCTGGAAATTCTGCCTTTATTTCTGCCCTTTAAGGGTGACAGGTGTTAATTTTAATATGAGCATGTGATCTTTTAAATAGAAAGGGTGATGCTGTCTGAAAACATGTCTTTGTCCTCTGGCTAGGCAAATGGTTAAGCAATGCTGCACCAAGTGGGAGGTTACTGTTTTGGAGTTACATTAACACCCACTTATGAACCTGTTGAAACAGGTATGAGTACGTTGACACAGCTATGTCCTAATTATAAGCTATTTTTCATACTTTACGGAGATGCTTAAACAGAACTCGCTGCCTCTGTGTCCTTTGGTAAAGCACTGAATGATTAGGTCTTGCATCCCTTAAACTTTCATTTTGGGTCATCCTAGATCAGATCGGGGGGTGGGTGTGTTTTTTGTTGTTGCCCCACTGAGGTTCTTGGGAGGGTATTCTGAACCCTGTTGCTAGCATTTGGACTCTTCCAGGGTTTGAGTAGCTCTGTGTCCTCTCAGGAGTCTTTGGTTGTAATGCTCTAAGGCAGGATGGTGGCATTACAGAAAGATCCTGCCCCACTCAAAAGGAATGGGGAAAAGGGTTGCTCCTTGGGGTGGGGAAGAGTTGCAGTAGATCTCAAGATGTCCCTTCCAGCCTCAGAGGATCTGTGAAGGCTGGGTTGAAGCAGCACAGAGAATGCAGCAATATAGGATATGGAATCTGAATTACAGTGTTTGACTTGCTTTACAGTATCTTCTGGATAATGGTCCAGAATTATTAAACTTTCTGTTACGTTTTCTCTGTCGCTTATTTCGTTGCTATCTGTGTTTTTCTAGAACTTAAAATTCAAGAACTAAGTGTTTGGGGTTTTTTTGAGAGGAAAGCAGTGAAGCCCAGGAAAGTAGTCATTTGCAGAAGAATGAATTTCATTTTGTAGCTCATGTACAGAAGTTGGCCAGGTGTTTCCAGAAACCTTTTCTTCAGGTAAACGCTACTCCTTACAGCTTTTCCAAGCTCCCTGTGCTGCCTTGGGTTGCAAGCCCTGTTTTTCTTGGTCTGAGGCTCCACAATATAATGGTGGCATTAAAAGTGCACTCCCACTTTGTGTGCAATCCACAATCCTTTATTTGCAGTAGAGGCTTCTTTGGGAACATTCTGTTCAAGAAGTTGTGGCAACCAGCTTGATTTTTAATCTCTTTAGGTCAGTATTTGCATTACTAGTTATAAAATTAACTTGAGGAAATATGACAGTCTGAGTCACATAATACTGTATTTATGTCACATTAGAAAGGACAGTGTGGTACTAAGTCTGGTACTATGGGAGAATGTTGAGAAACTTGCAGGAAAGCTAATGCTTTCTAGGCTAAACTAGGCTCGAATTAGCAACTTCATATATATACCTCTTCCACTTCAAAATAGTCGCTTACTGTTAAGTGCACTCTGCCTTAAGTATTAAAAGTAAGGACCATGAGACTTTCTGAGATTATTAATACTATTTTCACTTGGACTAGAGGGACTGAGCATCCTTTGCCTTGTTGAAGCTTTTCTAATACAAGTATTTTGATTTATATCTTATTTGGAACTCTTTAGACACATAGACCCCGCCACCTATGCCTTGTATGTGTCCTGAGTTGATGCCATCTGCACTTCCATCTCTTTACTGCATTAAATTTGTAAGCTGTTCACGTTGAATACTCCTGTCAAAACTTGTTGAACTGGTTTGCTTTCTGTAACTTGTACTTTGACTTCGTTCCTTACTCCCGTAACATGTCCTTCGGGTTGTATCTGGTTTCTGTACCTTACAGGCTTTGCATGAAGAGTCTTCCTATTGTTTTCCTGAGTTAGATGGCAAGGAACAAAAAGGCAAGATGGGGAGAACGTGGCTGCTCACCATCTCGTGTTTGGTGGCTGATGACTTTCTTGTGTGAATAGAGGGTTCAGAGCAGGCCCGTGAAAATGACCAAACTGCTGGAGGACCTGCCCTCTAAGGAAACACTGAAGGAGTTAGGCCTTTTCACCTTGTAGAAGCGAAGTCTCAGGAGTGACCTCATCACAGCTTTACAGTACTTAAAGGGCAGCCACAAAGAGGACAGAACATTCTCTCTTCACAAGGAACCACATGGAGAGGATGAGAGGCGGTGGGTGCAGGTAGCACCAGAAGAGGTACCTTCACACGAGAAGGAAGTTGTTTTTTCAGTGAGAACAATTAACCAATCTAACAGCTTCCCTGGGGATGTGGTAGAGTCCCCATCACTGAAGGTTTCCAAGGTGTGACTGGACAGTGTGCTAGATAGTATCATCTAGGCTGCTTTTCCTATGAGAGGTTGGACCAGATGATCTTTTGAGGTCTCTTCTAACTTGGGCTGTTCTGTGAATAGACCACACAGTGAGACTAATTATTATTTCCAGTTAGTCAGGTGCTATCAAAGGACACGTAAATCAGTCCTCTGACTTCTCGCAGCTTTTGAGGAAAGTGAGTAGAATGCCCAGAGTGTGTGAGACCTGAGGCTTGGAAATGTCATTCTTATTTACCTTTCAAGATGATGTTTTCATATTCTCCAGAATATGAAAGGATGCATCTTGATTTCTGCAGAGCACGTCATTTTTTTGAGGAAAGGGGAAGTTTTTCTCTCTTTGCACTCATCCGCGTAATGTTGCATTTGTCCCATTTTGTCAGTCGTGTTTGGACCAAGTCTTTTCCGTGTAGTTTGTCTCAGCCATTTCAACCATCTACTCGTTTGCTGATTGGAAGTTTCTGCACATAGAGCCTTTGTAGTCTGGACATTCAGAGCAGAGGCTGCAATTGTCATGTTGTACATCTGAAGAAGAGTTTTCTGAGACAATAAGTAGGATTATTTTTTTTCTTGTTGGGAGGTTGGGAAAGACTGGAAGTGAATGAGATGGCTAGAGAATGAGAAGCCAGCAGAAGCTGGAAGAAAACTGGTGTGTTGCCTGTTTCCTGCAGAAAAATGCTCCCTGTTGTGGGAGAGCTGTCAACAGGAATATAAAGCTGTTTGCTGCTGTTGATTCTTGTGAACTCTAGTTCCTGGGAAACGTGTAGTTTCCCTTTGCTCTTCCTTCTCCTTACAGGCTCTCCTGAAATCTCCATCACTGTGTCTGTAAGAGACATCTGGTTGCTGGCCCATTTCTATGATTAGTTACTGTGGCAACCTCATTGAAAAGCTTTGTGTCACCTTTGTATTGCTTGTGTTAGGTTTTTGAAGGTGTCTCTTGTAGCTATAGAGAAGCAGAGTGGGAGGAAAAGGCTTTTCTGGGCGAAGGGGATGGGGTCTGAAGACTGAATAGTTGTTTGCATTCAGATGGAAGCATCGGTAGAACTGAGACAGTGACTGATTGTAGGTAGTTTATCATGAGTCGCTATGGAACAGTAGTGAGGTTTCTTTTCTTTGAAATGACTTCACATATTCCTGTGTTATGTGGAGAGGGAGGCAGATGCTGAAAATAGTCTGAATAACTAAGAAGCAGTGGTGCAATCAAGCTGTTGAATCATGAGTATTCTTGCAACAGTGAGGCTGCAAGCATATTTGTCTGCTGCAGAATTCACAATAGGAAAACAATGTCAGGGATTAGATCTTTCAAAAAACCCTCAAGTGCAAGAGGTATGAATTCAAAGTCTTAGGGCTTTATGCTGTGTTTGCTCTAGAGTCAGTTTTTAGATGCTCTTGGGCGTAGGTGTGGGAAAGACTGCAGCTGATTTTAAGTTGTGTTAATAGAAAAGGCTGGCTGAGGGTTACTGGCAGCTGAGCTAAAACAGATGTGTTTGAATCGGACCTTTAAGCAAATATAGAATTAGAGCAAAGAATGAAGCACCAGTGTTACACCTTTTTTGTTGTTGGAAGAACACTGTCTTCCTTATCTTAAAAGGCAGATGGCCATTTTATGTACTATGAGACTGCATTGTATAGTAGTAACATTTTAAGTAGAGAGATAGTCAAAGTTATCTTTCCTTTGACCCTTAAAATATTGCAGCCTGTGAGATTTTTCCATTTTCATGAAAAATCCATGACTTCTATAATTAGAAATACTGCCTTCTCAGGAGAGATGAAAAACTGTCTGTGGTAGATTTGAATATGTGTCATATCATATCTCTGTTATGTATTTGAGATCGAGAGTAAACTGTGCAAATATATCCTCAAAATGCAAATAATATGTTTATAATCCTGCTTTTTTTAACTGACTCTAAAGAAGTCGTCATGTATTACTTAGTCATTAAGGTCAGAAACAACGGTCACAAATTGTGCCATGTTCCCAAATATTCCAGGTTACAAAAAGTTTTATCTCCTTCCACCGGGCCTCTCATGCTGGGCTGAAAGCTCTTGGTTCAGAGGCTGATTCATGTGTAGTTTATAGGCTCCTGACAGAGGTTTGGTGCTCTTTGTCAGGAAAGGTGGAGCATGCTGATGTCAGTGACCACAGTGTCTGACATCTGAAGTCAACTGATTCCGGCCTTCTACCAAGGGACTGTAAGCTCTGTCAAGCTGCTTCTCCGACTTTACTTCAACAAACTGAATGCACAGCATTGTTCAGGCTTCTCCCTCTGAAGTATTATCTTGGCTAATCAAAAACTTCCCTATTTTATTCCTGCTCTCCAGTTGGAATATATGCACATCTCGGTGACGAGGTTTGTGTTGTATACAAAACAACAGCAGTGCCTGACTTCACTGTTCCCCTTTGTATGCACCCCACAACAACATTAGGTCTTACAGCTTTAAACTTTGGATTCATTATGTCTGCTGTACTCATTACACATTTTCAGTGTCACGGTGTCTTTTAGGATACAATCCCCAGCCTGTAGATAAGCTAGATCCATGACCTAGTATTTCACCCTGTCTAAAACCTAGGTTATTTGAGCTGTTCTTACTCAAGGTGTGACCACCTGTGTGCTAATTTTAGATTACAGTTAGGCTAATATTGGTGTTCTCTCTAATTCTCTAGTTTTGTCAGCCTCGCTTTTCATGTTTCCTTCCTGGAAAGCTGAAAAGGGGAGGCACAGCATGGTAGAGCACTCTTCAATGAATCAGCATGAACACACTGCTTGGAGATGACAGCTCTTAGTGTATATGAGCTGTTCTAAAAAATGTATGTACAGTGCTTGATTTTTTTTTTTTTAAATCAGAATATTATGAGGCATGAAGCCTCATCTCACAGACGTGAAATGTCTGCAGTTTCAGTTGGCCAACAGAGCCACATAGTTTTCCCAGGTATGTTTTACAGGGCTGATTTCTGTGAAATTATGTTAACTTACTACAATTATTTATTTAGTATGTTTATCCCTTGCATCCAGTACAATATTTTCCTGTTACTTTGCCTGGATTAGTATGGAGCTAACTCGTTTACAGTTATGTATGCATCTGAAGCAGTATTTAGAATATGGAATTTCTGTTCATTTGGATTTAAGCAAGATCCTCTACTTGGCTGTCTTTAAGTAATCACTCCCAGTAATGTGGAGTCGTCATCCTTGCGAGCCAAGTTATTAACGTTGCTTGTGTTAAAGTGTCTGCTCTGTTTTATAATATGGGCTACTACTATTCTGGTCCCCTATTGTCTTGAAAACCACTTTTGTCATCTTTATTGTTCCAAGGCTCATCTGTCCTGTAAGGGCTTTAGAGCTCAGCTGCAAGTGAGGTGTGATCTAAGGAAAAGCGCTTCAGAAAGCGCTGTGCAGCTCCCTGTTCCAGAGCACAGAACAGCCAGGGAGTGTGTCATCTTTGGAAGGAACCACATAGCTGAGTGTGCAGCTTACAGCCTCTGGTAACTCTGTACAAAGGAAAATACCAGGGTGCATCTCTGTTTGGAGAACAGTGACTTCTTAAAATGTTTGCTTTGTATTCTTTGGTTTTGTCAGTTGTTATGAGAGGAATGCCCATTTAGTTGTGTTGTTGTGTCCTGTCCCTGCCCCAAAGCGTACCGTGGGAGAAGAGCTAGATCAGGAAGGTAGACTTGATGAAAATACTGTAGGGCCTCTATGAGATCAGCTAAAAGAGCTTCAGTAAGTGGTATGAAGTCATGAAGTAACCAGCAAAAACTTAATGAAAGTAAAGAAACGCTTGTGAGATGGGCCTGTACTCAAGAGAAAGATTTAAGTTAGTTAAAAAGACAGATTGGCCGCTGTGCCTAGATCAGTACCTGCTAAATGATGGGCTGAAAGAGAAATAGGATGGCAAGATGCTACCTTAACTGCTTGTGAAACTCTGGCTACTGGAGTCTGTACTTAATATTTTGTCTGAAGTGTCACTGCCCAGCGTTTTAATGTCACAGACTGTGTGGAAGTGCTGTACTCACAACCCGTAATTCTAAGTAAAGAGTGTGCTAGAGTATGACAGTAGTAGCAGCATGAAACTTGTTTAGCATGGGGTGTGTTCACAATCTGGAAATGTACTCGTGACCAACTTTGTTCTTGCATTTGCAGATGGATGGAGGCCTGTCTGAATGAGGAGCTGCCTCCCACAACAGAGCTTGAAGAAGGATTGAGAAATGGAGTCTACCTGGCTAAACTTGGGAACTTCTTCTCCCCTAAAGTGGTTTCTGTGAAGAAAATCTATGATAGGGAGCAGACTAGATACAAGGTGAGACCTTTTGGCCATAGATGCTGCTTTAGGTAGACATCAAAAATAGGGGGACATGCACACAGAGGTACTGTGAGCGAGTAAGCAGAAAGTTAGTTTATATTAGCGTTACCTGAGAAAATCCATCTTCACTCTAGAATGTTGGTTAAGTGAGGTGGGATGCACTCTTAGCTTTATCTGAGCTTGCACTCCTGAAAGAACTTGTCGTGCGCACTCAAAATATGGAAAACTTCTGACTTCATCTTCTGTAAGAGTACCATTTTCACTGTCCATCTTAGTGAACCTTCCTGCTGTTCTTGGCAGCTGTGATATTTTTGTTTTTTACCGCCCTCCTTGTTTCTGCCTATCTTTATTTCAGGCAACTGGTCTCCACTTCCGGCACACAGATAACGTAATCCAGTGGCTGAATGCCATGGCTGAGATTGGTCTCCCCAAGGTAATTTCTATGTTGTACGTGCAGCTAAATAAATCCCTGAAAACCTTCGTGCTCCGTGGACGCGTTTGCAGTTGTACAAAAATCGGCAGACTTAATTTAGTTAATTATTCTTTTTACAGATTTGCATCCTTACAGAAGTGCTCTCCTAAAACTCACTGAAAGATTTCGGTCTATGTATGTCAGAATGATTCGGACCAAAAGAATCCTCCTTCTATACCATACCCTTAATATCTCTACTTTTGTGTAACGGCTGCATTACGATGTTCCTGCCATGCATTATTTTAGCAGTATCTGAGCTACAGTTCGATTGTGGATTCCTTTTATTTTTATTCTTTTAGAAATCTGTGTTAAAAGGCACAGTGCAACAACAAATGCTGTGTTCTCTATTTCTTTAGATTTCCCTATGACATTTTTACATCAAGTGGAAATGTTTCTCTTGTAGCTTAATTAAGTAAAAAGTATTGGCTTCATTAGGGGAATGGCCAGGTAAAATCCTCTGAGCTAATAAACGCTGTTGCCTGAAAATACCCGAAGCTGTGGTAGTGTTGTACTGATAGTCAAGTTGCATACATGGATGGTAGTTTTGTTTTTTTTAATACGTGGTGTGGGGGTTTTTGTTGTTGTTGTTGTTGTAAGCCACGTTATGCTTAGTCTCACCAAACACAGCATTTTATAGGTTAATGTGATGCATGTTTTGTTTACGTACATGTGTGCAAATTGAGCACTTAATTTTTGGCAAAATTTTTCAAATAACATTGAGATTTACTAGTTGAGCCTTGCTGGGATTTATGATGATTTTACAGGAACAAAATTGGTATTAGGAAATGTTGAAATATGCTATTAAGTTTGTTAGGTGAAAATAAACAAGGCGGGAACTAGGCAGAGAAGTTTAAGTGCCAGGTATGAGGGAAGATTTTCAGATCTAAGTGGGTTTTGGGGGCCAATAGAGATGTGAGGAGATGTTAGAGAAGCTGGGCTGGGATCCAGTGTTTTGACAGAGAGATACTGGTGCTTTAAGTATCTTCCCATGCAGAAGAGTCAGGGAACAGATGCTGTGGGATTGTGAGGGCCCTTCTGTTGCTCTTGCCTTTATGGAAGGAACAGTGCTGTTTTGTGCTCGTAGGCTACAGCAAGGAACCTCCCAGTAACTAGAAAGAAACCTACTTTCAGTGCTTCTGAAGGAATTGATGTGTCCCCTGTTAGTCCTTTGTGTTACACTTTGAAGAGCTCTTGCATTTGAGACTGAAAGCTTTTGGGTCTAGCTGAATGAAAATGTAATATGTAGAGCAACTTAGTTCTGGTCTCAGTTTCCCTTTGCCACTGTCTCTTCTCTTGCAGCTCAACCCCATTTAGTCCAAACAAAATCCTCTTTTCTCTCCTCTCGTGTGTTGTTTTGTTGTTGTGGGTTTTGTTTTTTTTTTTTTTAATATCTCTTGGGTTTCACTAAAGTCCTTGCTAATACTTCATGACCCCTTATCCCAGTGGATGCACAAAAGAAAGGGTGTGCTCATCCATGTGCGTAGGATGTGGATAGGAAACGGGGAGCTCTGGTTTGGTTGGCAGAAACAAAAGGAAGGATTGGCACTTCAGGTAGGGGAAATGTTGGGCCAGGGCAGAAAAGCTTGAAGAGTTTTGTTCTGTGGGCTGTTTTACTAATGTGCTGTGGAAGAATTGGGCTTATCACAGTTATGTGATTTTGCTGTATAGAGGGAGTAGAATTCGGACTGATAACTTTGTTTTATCTTTAGATATTCTACCCAGAAACTACAGATATCTACGATCGCAAGAACATGCCACGCTGTATCTATTGTATTCATGCACTCAGGTAAGGCATACTAGGCAAAAATCAAATTGATTCTGAAATCTTTCTGCAAACGTGAAAGGCAAGAGGGGAGAGGGCTGAAATGAAGGCCAGATGAGAAAATTTATAGCAGGACAGTCTTAACCAGGTCAGAGCAGAGATCCATGAAGCAAGTATCTTGCCTCGGACAGTGGCCAAATCAGATGCTGAAGGAAAAAGAACCAGTCAAGTATGTTGCGTTTACTGCCTTCCCATCTCAGTTCTCACCCTCCCTCTCTGCTGTCTGAGGCAGAGCTAAATATTCTGAGGCTTTAAAGGAATCCCTGAAGTCCTAAAAGGTGTTTGTGAGAAAGGAAAATGTTAATTTATCCAGGGATCAGTCACATCACTGAATGAAAGCCAGTGTGGTCACAGCATTGTACTGCAAGTATGTTTATCTTGATGACCCCAGGAAGTAATCGAGCAGGAACTGTTGTTGAAAAGTCTCCTAAATTTTAAAATCTCACATAGTCTGAGTTAAGGTATAATTCTAGTTTTTAAGAAAACTGGGAGGATTCCTTTGTTGATGCTTTGCTCTTCAATCTGACAGGATAATTTTTTGGTGTAGTTTGTTTGTTTGTGTGGGGTGGGTTTTTTCTTCTTCCCTCCCCACCCCAGCACTGGTTTTGAATGCAGATACGGCTTTTGGAACATGTTGAGATTTTTATTTAAAAAAGAATTCCTTAAGTAGAATTAACTAGGTGATTGAAGGCTGGGTCATATACATTTGGGTCTTCATCTGTTGCTTCCTCAGTTCCAGTCCTCAAGAATGGCTTTGATCTGTTGCCAGCGTGAAATCCATAGAGGTGGTTTGCATTTATCTGAATGTCATCTGATATTTCAGATTGCTGTGGATTAAATTATTATTTATAGAAGTGAGCTTGATCTCAACTTCAGATCTAAAATGATTTATCTCTGTAGAATAAGTAATTTGGAATTCCTAGAGCAGGAGGAGCAGACCTGTGGTGGGGTACGCTGCCACTAACCAGACCGGTGCTCCTTTATGGCAAAGCTCCTCCCTTGCTGTCAGCTTTGTGATAACTGCTGTAGCTACTCTATGCCAGGGGTTGGCAGGCGTGTGTTCTTGTTACATGTTCTTTGTTAGAGCCTGGCCATTCCCACCCTCCCTCCTCCCCACAGTCTGAATTGTGGACAATTACCGAGTGTCCCAAGAAAATTAAATTTGCTGTCATTGTACTCTTTCTAGATCATGTATTAGGAAAAGAAAATTAATTCAGGGAGTTGTTAATAGGTGTAAATAGTCCCTATAGTTAAGGCTGCAGAAGTTACAATCTTTCATACACTAACCTTTTCCATATTTTTTTTTTTCTTTCCCCAAGTGTTAAACTTTTTGGCTAAATGTTCTGTAGCCCATTTCTCTGCAAAGGCGGCCTCCTCAAGATTTGATCACTTAAATAATTTTACTTACCAAAGAAAGAAGAGTAATTCTGACATATTTATATGGAAAAGAATGTTTTGATAAAAATTTGTGCTTTTTTCAGACGTAGTGTGTAAGTATATTTCAGTTAAGAAATAAAGATATAGAATGCAGTTTTGTTGACAGTCTATAGGTCAGAAATGTTCCTCTCGGTGTTTTTTTTTGTTTTTGTGTTTTTTTTTTTTTTTTTTTTTTTTTTTTTTTTTTTTTTTTTTTTTTTTTTTTTTTTTTTTTTTTTTTTTTTTTTTGTTTTTGTTTTTTTTTTTTTTGGGTCTCTTCTTTGGGGGGGACACGGAAATCTGCTTAAATGTGTACAATTTTGAGGTTTAGATTGGACATGTTGAGGTCATGTGAGAAAGTGGAATTGCTCACTCTCTGTTTTCCAGTCGTGTTAAAACTGAGTTTACCAGAGGAATGGATCTTTTATTAGTAGCTTATTTTTAATGTTCCTATACAACTGGATATTGCAATAGAGGGTACATTTCCATGATCTGTGCCAAGCTAGTACAACAGGCACAGATGACCACAGTGAGTTGGGCTGAGAACTGACTGAACAGCAGAGCCCAGAGGGTTATGATCAACGGTGCAGTTTGTTTGGAGGCCTGTAGCTTGTGGTGTTCCTCAGGGGTCAGTACTGGATCCTGTCTCATTCAACATATTCATCAGTGACCTGGATGAAGGGATGGGGTGTGCCCTCAGCAGGTTTGCTGATGATAGAAAACTGTGAGGAGTGGCTGATACACCAGAAGGTTGTGCTGTTGTTCAGCAAGACCTGGACAGGCTGGAGAGTTGGGTGGAGGGGAACCTGATGAAGTTCAGCCATGGCAAGTAGAGGGTCCTGCACCTGGGGAAGAATGACTCCCTGCCCCAGTACAAGGGAGGGGTTGATGTGCTGGAAAGCAGCTTTTCCCAGATGGACATGGGAGTCCTGGTGGATGAGCTAACTGTGAGACAGCAGTGTGCCCTCGTGGCCAAGAAGGCCAGTGGTCTCCTGGGGTTCATTAAGAAGAGTGTAACCAGAAGGTTGAGGGGGTGGTTCTCCCCTCTACCCTAGTGAGGCTACCTCTGGAGTACTGTGTCTAGTTCTGGGCTCCACAGTTCAGGAGAGACAGGGAACTACTGGGGAGAGTCCAATGAAGAGCTACAGAGATGATGACAGGACTTGAGCATCTCTCTTCTGAGGAAAGGCTGAGAGACCAGGGGCTGTTTAGCCTGGAGAGGACTGAAAGGGCATCTGATCAATGCTTGTGAATATTTAAAGGGCGAGGACCAAGAGGATGGGGCCAGCCTCTTTTCAGTGGTGCCTGGCAAAAGGACAAGGGGCATTGGGCACAAACTGGAACCCAGGAGGTTCCATCTGAGCAGGAGGAGAAACTTTTTTGGTGTGATGGTGTTGGAGCCTGGCCTAGGCTGCCCAGAGAGGTTGTGGAATCTCCTTCTCTGGAGACTTTCAAAACCTGCTTGAACACATTCCTGTGCAACCTGATATAGTCGAACCTGCTTTGTCAGGGGGATTGGACTAGATGATCCTCCGAGGTCCTTTCTAGCCTCTACTATTCTGGACAATTCCATTTGTCCTCAGCTGTATGAATTCATCCCTCCTTTGTAGCGGTTGTATTTGTTGTCAGGCTCCAGTGAATACATGAACACCTTTTCAGTAAGCCAGAGCAACCTCGCAGATATCTCCCTTGTATTCAGCACTGGTGAGGCCACACCTGCAGTACTGTGTCCAAATCTGGGTTCCCCACCATGAAAGAGACACAGATATACTGGAGAGGGTTGAAGGACAGATCACTGAGTAATGGACTAGAGCGTGTCTCCGCTGAGGAAAAGGCTGAGAGAGCCGAGACTGTTCGGGAAGGCTGTTGGGCAATCTCAGCAATGTGTGTGGCTATCTGAAAGGACGGTGTAAAGAAGATGAAGCCAGGCTTTTTTCAGCGGTGCCTCGTGACAGGACAAGAATCAACTGGCACAGAGTGAACCACGGGAGGGTTCCTCTGAATATCAGGGAACACTTTATTTACTGTGAGGGTCACCAAAGAGTGGCACAAGTTGCCCAGGGAAGTTGTGGAATCTCTACCTTTTCAGATACTTGAAAGCCATCTAGATGTGATTCTGGGAAACCTAGTCCTACGTGACCTTGTTTGAGAAGGGAGCTCAAACAGGACAAACTTGAGAACACCCTTCTAGCCTCAACCATTCTGTAATTCAGTGAAAGCTTCAAAGTGATGGACCAGTTATGTGCAGCTGAGGGCAGAAGAGAAGAGTAAGCTCACCCCTTTGGTGATTATGTGCAGTGACGCTGGCTTACCTGAGTGGCGGCTTTAATCCGTATCTCAAAATTATCTGTGTCCTTGTCAGAACCACAAGGAAAAACTACTAGTTCTAATTATGTGCTTATTTTCTTTTCTAGCCTGTACCTGTTTAAATTGGGTCTTGCCCCCCAGATTCAGGATTTATATGGGAAGGTGGACTTCACAGGTAAAAAAACCGAACAAAATCCAACAAACAGACAAGTGCTGCCTTTATCTCATACTCTACTAGACACTGTATAGATCAGTTAAAGGACTCTTACTGCTGACAACCTAAATGCAAATTAAGTTCAAAACGAATGGCTGTAAGGAGTTCTAGTAATTAAAGAAAATGTTTGATTTGGGCGCTTATGGGCGAGGCTGTTAAAATAGCTATGGGTTTGCTAATTATTCCTTTCACAAATAACAGTCCCTTAACTTTGTTGCCACTTTTGTAAGATGTCGATTTGGAACTTGGTAAATGGTTCTGACCTGTGACAGTTTAAACTGTCATCAGCTGAAGAAGGGTTTTGCCAGCTGATCTGCTGCACAAAGTCTTGTGTCCATGTGCCTCCTCAAGGTTTTAGTTCCTTGATTTTTACAAAAGTGTCTAATTCTGTTGATTGTACCTGTAAAATGCTAAACCTATCGGCTGTCTTTGAGTTTTATGGTATTTAACAGCAGCGTGTCTCGATAACGCTCTGTTTGCTTTTCTCGGCATAGTGCCTCTGCAGGGAATGAAGAATGCTAAGATACTGCCTGCGCATCTTCCTGACCTATTGGCAGCCGTTGTTGAGGCAGCTCGGAATGATGGAGTCTGTTTCCAGCTCCTCACGAGAGCTGTATGTTGTTTTCTAGTGAGAAAACTACAGAATACTCCAATATGAGTTTCTGGGAGAAATGTAGATTTTTAGGAAAGTGTGGAAAATGTCTGTCAGGTTTAATTTATTTTGTCTCGCTTACTGAGTGATGTTCAAAGTCTTCTTTAAGCAGTTGGTACAGCAGTGCTTATTCCTAATGTGTTCAAGCTTGCGTAACACGCTTTATGTTTCAGAGGAGGAGATCAGTAATATGAGGCTTGAACTGGAGAAGTATGGTATTCAGATGCCTGCTTTCAGCAAGATTGGAGGAATACTTGCAAATGAACTTTCTGTGGATGAAGCAGCATGTAAGGAAAATCGGAGTTTTATGTGATTATTCAAATCAGCAGATTAGGAGGTTTTTAATTGAATTTTTTTAAAAAGGTGTTGTTTTTAACAGCCCCTGTTGTAGGACAGTACAGTCTTTTTGATAGGCCTTCTATAAGACTGGGAAGAGGGGCTTCTTCTTTCCCTTCTCTGTGTGTGTGTGTTTATATATATATATTTTTTTTTTTTTTTTTTTTCCCCCATTCTGGAAGGTGATGATTTGACTAGCTTGAGTGCCATACTAGGAGGTAGCCTGCCATTTTTTAAGAACACAAAGCCATGATGGAATGAGAAGTACTTGGATAATTCTTTTGCTTTCTGGTTAATTTCCAGATGATAATTCTGCTTTTTTCCAGTCATTTTTTAACAGACGTGTTGTGTTTGGGACTAACTGGCAGTCTGTGACTTGTTTTTCAGTACATGCTGCTGTCATTGCCATTAATGAAGCAATCGACCGTCAGGTTCCAGCTGACACACTTATGGCAATGAAGAACCCTAATGCCATGCTAATAAATCTTGATGATCAGCTGGAATCCACTTACCAAGACACACTCTACAGAGCAAAGCAAGACAAGATGGAGAATGCTAAAAATAGGGTAGATTGATTCTTCTTTCAAACCACCTATATGTGTGCATTGCTGTTTTGTATTTCAGTGTAATATGTGGGGAATTCACAGAATGTGTGTTCCAGTCCTGTATGTGTGGTGTTTGGTGGATTTACTCCTGGTGACATCCCAGCACGTTCCCCAGTAACCTGTCTTCCTGTTGTAGAAGAGGGGCACCAGTTAGCCGTGTTACTGTTTAGCTGTCTGAAACGTGGGCTGCTTATGTACAGAATTCATGTCTGCCTTTCGATGTGGGGAGCGCTATCCCTCTGTTTTCATACCATATAAATACATTTTCCTAGCAATGAAATGATGATCAAAACTGACTGATGCTCTCAGAAGGGGTCAGTGTTGTCTTAGAACCCTGTATATCAAATGCTTAGCTATGTGTTGCTTCTTCCTATGTCCTGGTGCCCACACATCAGCATGTGAGTGTCCTTGCTTCATATTTCATATTCACGTTTACTTCTGGGGCTTCTTTTTGCATGTGTAGAAGTAGCCGATCTATGACCTATCACAGCTCTCTATAGACACTCAGTTATCCTCCCTGACCTTCTCGATGAAAAGGTCTATGAGGGCAAAGGAAACTGTAGAAACACTGATTAGTTTTTATTTCATCTTCAGATTGCTTCAGAAAACTCCGAAACAGAGAGAGATGTTTATGAAGAACTTCTGACTCAAGCTGAGATTCAGGGAAACATCAATAAAGTGAACAGTAGGTATTATGCCAACATGATAGTCTTAAAAAAACTGTACCTGTGCTCCTCCTCACTTTCTGTAATGCTAACAAAAGTGGAAGGCAGCTCTTCTCGTTTTGTGGGGTGGTGGTTTTTTTGGTGGTGATGTGTAGTGGTGTTGTTTTGGGTTTTTTTGGTGTGGTGCATTGTGGTGGTGGTTGTATGGGGTGGGTTTTTGAGGGGTGGGTTTTTTTGTTGTTGTTTTTTTCTTTATTAGTACATAGTTATAAGCTGAATTAATTTTGACTTCTATTGCCGTTCCTTTGGAAAATGTCCGTGGTGGTGCCCCCTCATTCTTCGTCTTGAGTAATGCATACTATTTCCAACATCAAGCCCCTTTTTCAAGTACTACTTTACAATTGCATTCGGAAGTCTTCCATTCCAATGACACCCAACTTGCTATCTATTAGGTCTCAGAGTTTTTTCTTTCTGAGCAGTGGGTTATATAAACCACAGGACTCCCCTCATTTAATGTTTCTCTCAAAACTCTGCTTTCCTGTTGCTAGCACATGCAGCCATATCAAAGATTGATCTAGCTTTGGAACGAGGAGACTCATCAGCACTGTATGAAGCTTTGGCAATGCCAGCCCTGGGACTCCGAGGATTGTTACGAGAAAACTGTGACTGGTATTTCAAGCAGTTTTTGAATGATAGACAACAGAAACAGGAGGTATGGAAATGTCTACATTACCCTAATTAATGAGGTTTGCCCCGTGACCCGTTCAGCCTACCACTGTATACTAATCACTTGCTTATATACCTGCATTATAGTTTAGTGTGGGTTTGAAAAAATGAATGTCAAGAGGCAGAAACATACAGTAAGTGTATTTGTCAGGTAGTTTTCATCTCTGCGTATGAAAGGCCTGTATAATGCTCGTATGTATGTGCGTATGTATAACTAAAATATTTTCACCAAACCTTAAAATATTAATTTGTGCGTGTAGAACTGTTACAGTACAGATGCGTCTTCCCTCTCATTTTACTATTATCAGTGCCCAAATAATGTGGATGTTTGTGTTGTATAAATGCCTATCACATAATTGTATACTGCTTTCACTGTGGAGAATCCCACCACAAACCATTTGGAGACAGTGTCGCTTAAGGATATGGTTTAGTGGAGAACTTGGCAGTGCTGGGTTTACAGTTGGACTCGATTATCTTAAGGGTTATCACAATGCCATGTATGCTAATAGGGGAAAAAATGTGCTGATAGAAAGATGGTTATTACTATTGCATCTCTTAAAAAAAAAAAAAATTATTAATTAAAGATGCAATGAGGTAGACAAGTAAGATACTGCATGCATTTGGATACAGAAAATATGCAGACAAGTCAGTTATATGGCCATAACAAACTAGATCTTGGGCACTGAGGTTGATGCATAGGGCATGAGAACAGGTTTGTCAGCGCTGAGAACATACTCTGGTTTGAAGTGAGCCTCGGAACTCTGTTCACGCTGCTTTGCTCGCAAAACTGCCCTTTTAGTTCTCGGTTAAGTCAGCAAATGTCAAGCTTCTGGGATGACTTTTGTTCTCATATTGTTGGAGGTATCTGGCCTCATCTCTTGTAGGAATGACCAGGGCAGAGTGATCGTGTCTTCAGGTGAGGAAGTGGTTGGCTGGGTTGGCAAGCCAAAGGTATAGAGCGATATGGATGAGAGACACTCTGACGTGAACAGGGGCTGAAGGGGACCCACCTCTAGCATATGTACAGAAGTGACAACAGAAGTGTTATAAGGCAATCTCTTAGCCTTTTTCCTGGGAAGTCAGTGCGATCGGATTTGTCTCTGAAGTGCCTGTGCACTAATGCATGCAGTGTGGGGAATGAACGGGAGGTCTTTGAGGTCTGTGCGCTGTGTCAGAGCTGCGATACCACTGCAGTCGCAGACACGTGGCAGGGTAGCCACCAGAACTGGAGTGCTGCCACGGATTGGATCCAGGGCTGTTAGGAAGGACAGGCCAGGGTGGTGATGAGAGGAGGTAGCCCTTTGTGTGAGAGCACAGCTGGAGTGTGAGATGCTCCGAGTCATATGATAAACCAATTGAGAGCTTAAGGGGCAGGATTAGCAGGCAGACCATTGTGTATGATACTATGGGGGGTATCTGCTGCAGACTGCCTGATCAGACAGATGTAGGTGAGGCCTTCTTCAGACAGGTGGAAGACACTTGTGTGTATAAGCCAAATATTGCATGTTATCCTTTTTTTTTTTTTTTTTTTTTTTTTTTTTTAAATGTTCTGTTAACTCTCTTGTTGCCTGGAGATAAAATGGAACATTGTTTCACTTCATGGTAAACTACACAAACTCTAGCACGCAACTCGCGTACAGGGAGTCTTTTCCCACAGTAATCGTCCCCTTTGTCTTCAGTGTTGTATAATTTTGGAAGGTCAGTCCTGACTTGAATTTTTGTGTTCATGGGACTGCACTTCTAATACTGTGAAAGGGATTGGGTTATACGCACGTGGTCTTTCAGCAGATGAACTGAGAATTTGGTAATTTGTCGTCTTCACGTATGTGGCGTTCTTTGTTTACAGAAACGGTGGCATTAGAGTGTTGTAACAAAAAGCTGTTGCGTGGTTTTTGTTTTCTGTTTGTTTTTTTATTGAGCTGCTTGAAGTGAATAGGCTGCTGTTGTTTCACCCTCCTGGTTTCTTTTCTTTATCAGGCTGGCCTTACAGGTCCTCTGCAGAAGGAAGAGTTGCAGTTGGGAGTGGATGCTGCTAACAGGGCAGCACAACAGTATCAGCAAAGTGAGGATCAGCAGAAAGTATTGCGGGAAAGCAACCATGGATGCAATCAAAAGGATGTGACAACACAGTATTGGGGTGTATGTGGGGGATACGTGAGGTCTCTCTAAGTGCTATGAATCTTCTTTAAGTACTTCGCAGCTGCTAAGAACATGAGAGAGAGACGGTTACCCTGATAATTTGTAGTGCTTTTATCTGGCTCTTGCAATACTGCTGGAGATACCAGCATATAATTTGAACTATTAAGAAACATGGAACTTCATGTCCACATCTTTTTCTGGAATACTTTTTTTTTTATGGAGAAGAATGTTCGATTTTGGCTGTGCAGGAGCAATTAGTTCAATTTGTAACAGGTAGAAAGGAGACTACTAGAGATCGGGGGGAGAGAGGGTTTAGAATACAAGAGGAAAATACTGAATGCCTAATAACTAGGAGGCTACCTTCGAAGTACCCTACTTGGTTCAGCATGGAGCTCAGTGTTTGTTTGCCCACTTGCGCTATTTTGAAGTTAGCCAATGTGTACCCGCTGTAAAGTGCCTGTTCCTGTCTTGAGCAGGAAGGATGTAGAAAGTAAAGTTGTTACTACTCATCCATCCAAAAATTTGCAATTATGAAGCTTCTTACTAACAGAAGACTGAAATGTTGAAAAGGTCCTTTGATAACCAGGCAAAAAGGTGAACTGGTTTTAAACGTGAACTCTGCTTTAAATAAGGCATTATCTATTTTAGTTGTCTGCAGTAATGGAAGACAAACTGGGGAAGCTTGCATGAGAGAGAAAGCTTCACTCATTTTGTGCAGCTAGGGGAATTGTTCTTTTTCTTGTTAGATAGCTGATTATTGGGTAGAATAAAAGTGCTGTTATTACTGGGGACTCAATTATCTGCCTTCCTCTTTATTTATGCTACTTCCAGAGCTTGCAGCAGTAGCTAAAATTAATTCTGCAATTCGAGCGGGTGATGCTGAGAAGACTGTGGCAGAAATGATGAATTCAGAGGCCCAGTTACCAGACGTTCATGCCTTTGCTGCAGATCTTTACCAAAGGGAGCTGGCCACCTTGCAGCAACAGAGCCCTGAAGTATGTACCACAAAGATGCTGTGGATTGCTGGGTCTACCATGTCTGTTTCATGAAGTGTGTTCTCTGGAACAAACCTGTCTTGAGCCTTCACAGAACTGCTTTGGTGTTCGCTCTGTTCTGGTGTGAAGTTTAATCCCTAAATCTTGAGCTACTTGGCCCCGTAAGACTCTGATCTCTTGCTTGATGTTCTAGCTTTGTTTACAGTGCTCATCTTTCTACTCCAGTGTCATTCAGGTTGTCCCTTTGCTTTGTTACATGTTTGTTCTGACAACTACTGTATTCTGTGTACAGCAGTAGTTTGTAAAGAGCAAGTGGAATTAATTTGTTGTCCTCTTTGTATGCAGGGTGACCTCACCCATCCAGAATTATCCGTTGCTGTAGAGATGCTGTCTTCTGTAGCCCTGATTAATAGGGCTTTGGATTCAGGGGATGTGAATACAGTGTGGAAACAACTGAGTAGTCCTGTCACAGGGCTTACAAACATTGAGGATGAGAACTCTCAGAGGTGGATATTTCAAGGAATCCTGTTTGTCCCTGATGTTGCTTATATTCTGTGACTTTGTGGAATTTTTTTCCCCTCCTACCCTTTTGTTTATTTCTGTTATTTATTATGGTGTTGATTTAATATCCATTGGCTCTTGCATCTTGTTTTTGCTATTATTGTGTCTTACTGGTCTGATTTCTCTACTATCTCTTCACGCTTTTTCCATGAATTTCACATTAAAGCTATGTTGTGGTACCGTTAGGTTGTCATTAATACCGTGCCAGCTCACCCACCCTGTCCTTTGCCCTAGACCTCATTCAGTGTTTCAGCACTTTTGCTGATGATTTCACGTTTGTGTTGGCCACACTGCATGCAGCTTTCCCTCTTTCTCTTCTTCCCCCTTCTTATATTTGTTCTACTTTCAACCCTCATGTTACCTCTTCCAGTTTGGGTACAATTCTCGTGCTGTGCTGCGCGTTCCCCGGCCAGCTTGTTGCGTTGTGATGTTTGTTGGTTTGGTTTTTTTTTGTTGTTTTTTTTTTTTTTTTGTTCTCACAGATATATTGATGATTTGATGAAGCTAAAAGCTCAGGCACGTGCAGAAGGAAATGAATTTATTACATGGAATGATATCCAGTCATGTGTTGATCGTGTGAACATAGTTGTGCAGGAAGAACACGAAAGTAAGTTTTTCTGCTAGATTCATGCTAGACTGATCCTAGCTTCCAAGATGTCCTAAAATTGGATGCAGGTCAATACAAAAAGTTATCGATTGACTTGTGTCATACATTAGATATCTAGGAAGCTCTTAGCTGTGAGTGAGATTTGGTGGCCTGTAATGTAAAGGCTTGAGAGGAGGACTGTTGGAGAGATTAGGCAGTTGGGAGTGTTTGTGGAATTGAAATCGGTACCTCCAGACAGGTTATTAATCCTTCCAATGCAAATTTCAACCCTTTTTGGATAACAATGTGCTGTCTGCTGTCAGTGTCTCGGGTAAGTCTAGAATCTCTTCTGATTTTGCTTTGAACCCTAAGATTTAAGGAAAACTAGTATTATTAAAAGTATTACTTTTAATTAAAAAAGAAAGTATTAAAAGTATTACTGAAATCTGAGTTACTTGTAGCCCAGTCTTGGAGTCCTCCATCCTCTTCCTAATTTGCCACATTAAGTAATAGTTGTCTCATTCTCTCTTCTGCTGCAGTCTCTGCCCTGTTCAGGTCTTCCTCTTCCTTTTAGTCTGTCTCATGAATGTGCTTTGGCCTTCTTACCTTTGCAGTATTTAGTGGAAGCTCCACAGACTCAGTGCAGGATCCCCCTCTTTACCTGTGGGCAATCAGACCTGCAAATGCAAGATGAGCTACCTGTCTTTGTGTTGATGACTCTCAGGTGTAATTACATGTCAGATACATTCCTATGGGTGGATGAGGAGCTTGAATGAACAGCAGAGAAGATGAGTTCATTTCCAGGTGGTCTTCTCAGTTCTTTAACTCCCGGCTGAACACTACTTTCAAACTACAGCTTCTTTGAAGTTTGGTAATGCAAATACAACATCAAAGATATAGACTCTTGCAGTCATTTTGATTCAGTGATAAATCAACAGAGAAGCCCAAAAAAGTAATTCTCAAGTTCTCCCTGTTCAGCATTTACGTATTCAAATGCTTTTGCTTGAAACATTTAATACAGGCTTTCCTTTTTTTTTTTTTTTTTTTTTTTTTCAAGGAAATTTTATTAATTTATTCATTTTGCACTTTTTTTTTTTATTTCCGATTTTTGGGCCCAAAT
>JANIJG010024869.1:25560-53244 GCA_024611175.1 Megaceryle torquata
ATCCAAATGCTTTGGTTGTAAAAGTTTAACACGGGCTTTCTTTTTTTTTTTTTTTTTTTTTTCAAGGAACATTTAATAATCTCATCAGTTTGCCACTTGTATTCTAAGTTCCAGATATTGGGACCCAAGTCTCAAATTAATGTTGAAGTGGAAAGTGTTGATCTTTAACAGGTTAATTGCTATGTTTACAATTACTCCTGTAAGGAAATTAGAAGCTTGTATTTTCTGTTTTAACACTGTGTACTGCTACTGGTTGTTAAAACCAGTATCTGTAGAAGTTGAAACGGCTGATAACTGACCTGATCAGAGGAATAATAATATGTCTGCACAGCTGTTGCCTTTTAATATGGCTTATTGGCACAGTGAAAAGAAAAAAAAACCCAAAACCAAACCCACCAATCCCCAGTTGTGAAATATGCACAGCCCCACAGAAGTTGGAAGTGTATACAGGAAGTGCAAGCACTGAAGTTTAAATACTCATGAAGGAAACTGTTCCTGATGCAAGCAGAGAAATATGAATGGGTGGTCATCTAACTTCTGTGCTTCTTCTAGTTCTGCATTTTATTTTTTTAGTTTCTATTTTTTTAGTAGTGTTTATATAAAGTGTCTTTTAGCAGTGATAGAAGGCTAGGATTGAGTATAATTATGAATTTTTCAGCAAAGCAGAAAATTGGAGTAATTCTCCTTTCTCTAGGACAATACGAGTTGATTTAAAATCCAGAGTAGAGGTAGAGGAGTCCTTGAAAAGAGCACAATTAAGCAAAGTTATTCTTGGCTAGATCCTTGTTAAGTTCTGTATCAGGTGGTTTCATTTCATATTATTTTTTTCTATTTCATTAATGGGACTAAAATTTTGGTTATGACCAGTAGTGAAATCCTCCTGCATATGAAAGTAGCATGATGCTTATTTTCAAGCTCTCTCTGTAATATTTAGCTCAAAGCCTTGCATTATAAGAGGGGAGAAATTTGTAACAAATGTGGAGGCCACGACAAAGTTTATATTGTACACTGAGACAAGCAGGTGTCCTCTGCCACTTCTTGTTGCGTAGTTGGTGAGTTGTGTTTCATCTTGAAAAGACTTCATACTCTAGAAGAGGGCTAATTTCAATTTAAGAGCCTACTATCTTGATTAACTTGTTTCCTGGATCTCCAAATAGACACTGGGTTTCCTGTTTGGGTCACATGAGCAGATGGGTCAAAACCACCCAAGCAGCTTCACATCAGTGTTTGCACACACCAAGATTCTAATCTTACAGTATCTTTTCTGTGTAAGAGGTGACAGCAGAAGTCTGAAAATTCTGTACTCTCAACACTCCTTATTCTGTAAAAAAGTGCAGAGAATTCTGTAATGAGATAAGCTGTTACAGGGAATTCCTAAATTCTTTGATCTGCTTCATACAGGCTCTTGCGTAAGGGACGCTTTTTATCTCTCATCTATAAATAAGTTAATTTAGTCAGAAAAAGCCCTAAAGCCAAAAAAGAATTTTTTTTTTAATTTCAACTAAAAAAAAAGATAAAAAAAAAAAAAAAAAAAAAAAAAAAAAAAAAGCTTTCTACAGAGGAACTGTAACTTATTGCTGTAGTCTTGTCATTCCCACATTAGCAAACGAATTGGAGAGAATTGATGACTACTTACATCCTGTGCCCTTTCCCAAGTCAAACAGTTGCCATATCTGTTCTTTGACAGAAACCATGCCGTCACTTTAATCATCCTGGTTCTTGCAGTGTCCTCAAAATTCATCCAAATACTACCTCTTCCTAAGATGTTCTGTTTTTCATGTAACCTTCTGTTTTGTGATTCCCTTTCCTGCATGGAAGAAAGAGTCACCATCTTTGGTTAATGTATCCTAAGTGTGAAATCCCCACACTGAGGTCCGTCCTTTCTTTTGTTGAAAGGATCTGTTTGTTCTGCAGTGATCAAACCAGGATTTGAATTGATCCTTCTTTAAGCAGGGAATTGAATCGGATGACCCCGGGGGTCCATCTCAACCCAAGTTACTTTGTGATTCTCAGGAGGTGGTTGCTGTAGGCAGCTCATGCATGATGTAGACTCTGTTTGCACTTCACCATCTAGAAGAGATTTGATTTTTTTTTTTTAAAGTTTTAAATTTATTTTTTAAAATTTAGCTGAATGGCAAATTCTACTGTACTTAAATAGCATCCACATCTCTGACAATACAGCTAATACTAGATATGTTCAATAAGTTTTCTAAAATACAAAGTTACTGTATTTTAAAATGGTATTCCATGCAAATCTTTAGTTTCATGTGAAGATTTCCTTTGAGAGAAGCCAGGACCTTGGAAAACCGTAACCCATGAACTCTGTTTGGCCTTTGATAATTCTCTGCTGGTGGCTTTGAGATGTATATCTGAGGCCTCAATTCTGTCCCTGCATGTGGCTTCCATGAGTGTGGTTTGGTTGTCTTGTTTTGATTTGCAATGCCAGGTGTTATGACCGCTTTAAGGTAGAGAAATAGTCTTGTTTTCTTCACTAGTAAATGTTTTCTGTTAAAAGTATCACAGTTCTCGGACGATACCTGGCTTAGGAAGGACTAACTGTGCTTTTCTTCTCAAGCAATACTTACGATTATCATTGACCAAAATTGGAACTTTCTATTTCTCTGCCTATGCCTTCCTCCCTAGGGATTTTGGCAATTGGTCTTATCAATGAAGCTCTGGATGAAGGGGACAGCAAAAAGACAATTCAAGCCTTACAGATTCCTGCAGCAAAACTGGAGGGTGTAGCCCCAAAGGTAGCACAGCATTACCAGGATACACTACTTAGAGCCAAACGAGAGAAGGCGCAGGTGAGTGCTGTTAAATACACCTCTGGAAAACCCTTTACATCTGTGTAATGGGCTCATTGCTGGTCCTGAAATCCAGGAATCTCTGCATATCATCAACTGACTTTAGCCACTCAGATGGGATCTCTCTGTACTGGAGTAAGACAATTGCAGCGAGATGGTCTGAATTGTACGGTCAGTTACAGAGATGGGTATAAGGATATTGACTGTGGGAGGTGGCTCACTACTGCTAATCCTGGGCCTGGATTGAGACGTGTGTCTCTTGTTTGCAGAGAAACAGTGTGCCTCATCTGTTTTCCCAAGGAGACCATATTTGTTCCAGTTCTGAACTTGTGAATGCAAGTTTCCTGCAAGCTGAAGTACTTTTTAAGTGTTCTTTGTTAAATGTAATCATAGGTATAGTTATATATGGCAAAAAGAAAGTTTATGAAAGTGAAAAAATCTGTTAAGTGATAAAATAGAAAAAAAAAAAAAAAGGTGCAAATTACATGCTACCAGGGAAATGTATACTGATGCCTGTTCACCAGGTGGCACTTCTATGGCTAATGATATTTTGAGCAGTAGTTGCCTTTCTTATTAACCAAGGACTTCTACCTACATGTACATAGTTGCCACTTTCACTAAGTGACTAAATGTGAAGGTGAAGAAGGGGAGGGGAAGAGCAAGTCTCATCTTACTGGTTTAGGAAAGAGGATGAAAGTGCACCTGTGTGTACACTACTGATTTTTGAGTAGCGTGGATGTGATACAGATCCCCCCCTGCATCAGTTTACAAAGAAGTAGCAGGCATCTTTGCTTTCAGTGCCTTGAGAGTACGTTATTTTTCTTTTCTGCTGTGAAGCTTATTGTTCTTATACCGGTGTAGAATTGTTAATAGAGACTGAGATCTAGATTGATGAACTCTGATTATATATTTGATTTTTTTTTATTCTTTTTTTAACTTTTTTTGGACTAAAGGTAACCTTGTGTGATGGCAATAGCTGCAAACTGTACACGTTTCCAATGAAAATCATTAAGCACCTTCCTGCTGCAGGCCTGAAAGTGTTAATATTCCTCAGAAACCCATTTTGTGCTGAAGCATTTCCTCTCCCTGAGTCAGAATGAAATAATGAACTATTTTTAGTGTGCACTTAAGCTTGTGCCAGGCCCTGCTGGTAACTTCTCAGCTGGCATGAAATTACCTTATTTAGGCATATGTTCAGTATAGGGCTTCTCCCCACAGCATGGCAGTAATTTCACAGATTGAAAGATCATATTTTAAAGAAATATCGTGGGGAAAACAGTCACTATCTGAAGTCGGTTGTTACTTACTAACTAGTACGTTCTTTCTGTACCTTGGGGGTGATAGCCGTTGTAGTTCACCGTTCACCACAAGACGCTCATTTGCTTACGTGGATAAGGAGTGCTCTGCTCCCCATGTGATGAGGAGAGAGAACCTGTAGACCTTGCAGCATGATGCACTTTGTGTACCTTTTGGAAAGCTTGCGACAGTGAAGCTGTAGAAGAGCATGGGATGGTTTCAGTAGTCTTTTGGCTGACTTCTGCTGGTAGAGACTACACTAGAGGAGGTTGTTTCTTTGATTATTCCCCCTGCTGCCCAGAGGGGAATTCTGCTGTTGCTGGTACTCTTGTGAGACTGTCTGGACTTTCAAATGACATCTTGACTGAAAGGTAATGAAACGTGTCAGTTTGACCTGCCAAAACAGCGTGGAAAAATGTGGAGGACGTATAAGGAAATGTTCATTTTCAGCCTGGCCCTAAAGCTCCTGAACACTGTAAATAGTGTCTCTCCTGTGCAGTGTGATGATTATTCCATGACAGAAGTAAACATTTCCTGTGTTCTGTTTGTACAACGAGAGTTGTCAGAGGGGTGGCAGTTAGCATTTCTCTCAGTTGTTACCTACAGGAAGCAACACTGGGTGGGGAGAAGCTGTGCTTGGCAGCTGCTGGATCATTGTTCTTTATGTATATTTTGGGACTTGCTAATCACTTGTTTCTTTCCACATCTCAGATTTCTGCATGTAACATCAGTTGATTAGATTTCTTCAAATTCCTGCCAAAATACAGGATACTGTGTTAGCGCTTTTCCTTGACAAGCAACCTGCTAAAACAAAGACTTGAAAGATGGCTTTGGCTGTTGTGTGTGTACATCCAGCCACAATATGCACAGTGCCTTTTGGTTTGCTAATTTGTGCGGGGTTGTGAACTTCTGTGGACAGGTTCAAGAACAGCCTGATGTGGTATTAGTTACCCAAGATATTTTAGCTTCTGCACACAGATGTGCATTGACAGCTTTTTGTTTGAAGAGCTCTTTGTAGCTGTGTTCTGTCGAAGGACTAATTTGCATTCCTGGAAGGTGACATCCTCTTAGCAAGCACAGCTTTAGGACTAACTGGTACTGAGTCCTTGGCCGCCTACTTTCGTCGCTTATCAGAATGATTCCCCTTGACATCTTCATTCTGTTTCCTGAAAAGACTTTCTGGCCAGGAGGAGGTATCGAGTCTGCCAATGTGGTCTCTGCTAGTCATGCATTGCACATTAAGTCAGTTAGGGAGACTTAAATGCTTTTTTCCCTCTGATACAGAAAATTACTATATTGGATATGGTTGAGTGCAGGTTATTTTACTTTGGAAAAACACTGATACTCTTCTTCCCATACTGTGTATATTTTCTCATCGCATTCTCTTTAGGACACACAGGATGAAACAGCTGTACTTTGGCTGGATGAAATTCAAGATGGTATTCATAGGGCTAACAAGGACACAGAGGAGTCTGAGAGATGTAAGTATTGTCTCACGATATCGCAAATGATTCCCGTTATCAACCAAATACTGGTTACTTAAGGAAAGGTTGGGAACTAGAATGTGGCAAAGGAAATCAAATGCACTTACATGCTTCTAGTGTAGCAATTTTTTCCTTGAAGAGTCAATGTCAGGTTCTTCAACTACTAAATTTCTTACCTTTTGTGAGGATGTGCCATTTTTCAAGTTTTGCATGTGCTCGTGTCGCATCATTGGGCCAGTCTCTATCAAATTGTCATTTGAAACTAATTGTGTGCGTAGTTAGGTATAAGAATGCTCACGTGCACAATTTAAATGGTGTTCTCTGGCGCACGTATCCCTTTTTGTGTGTGTAGCGTGCTGCTGTCTTGTCTCAGTTCTATTAAGTATTTCTAGACTACCTTGCATCATCTTCAAATACTGACAATAGCACCTATCAGTCAGTCTACCTTTGCTCTACAGTGCAGTTTGCAGGTAGACTGGCCCACTCATTATTACATCCAAGTCTTTATAGTGATGTCATTTCTGTTTCCAGAAGCAATGAAGTAATTACTACCCTTTGCTTAACTTGGTGGGGGTTTTTTTATTTGTTTGTTTCCTTGCGGGTGTTTTTGTGGATTTTTTTTTTTGTGTTCCCGACAGAAAATTTCTTCTGAACAAACATGATGGGTTTTGAAGTCTTCCGATATATTCCAATGGCTTGTTCTCTGTATATGCTTTTTGTTTGCTGGGTACCGCATGCTTCAGAGAGCTTATTTTCATAAATTTCTAAACTATGGTATTGTTCTATTTGCAGTTGCCCTAAATCTCTAATTTCCATTACATGCAACATTTGCACCTGTCTGCTTAGTTTGCTTGATTTGTATAATATTAGTGAACTGTTTTCTCTCTATAGTTACCTTCTATTTTTTTCTTGCTTCTGTTTCTTCATCTCACTCACTTCAAGAAAGACACTGAGTTGCTGGAGCGAGTTCAGAGAAGGACAACCAAGGTGGTAAAGGGTCTGCAGAACAAGTCCTGTGAGGAGAGTCTGGGGGAATTGGGATTGTTTAGTTTGGAGAAGAGGAGGCTGAGGGGAGACCTTATCAACCTCTACAGCCACCTTAAAAGAGGTTGCAGAGAGGTGGGTGCGGCCTCTTCTCTCAAGTAAATAATGATAGAATGAGAGGAATTGGCCTGAAGTTGCACCAGGAGAGGTTTAGACTAAATGTTAGTAAGAATTTATTTACTGAAACAGTAGTCAGGCTCTGGAGCAGCGTGCCTAGGGAGGTGGTGGGGTCACCATCCCTGGAGATTAAAAAAAAAATAAAAATCTCTAGATGAGGCACTTCAGGACATGCACTAGTGGGATGTTGACATGTGGTTTGGTGTTTGTTGGTTTGGTTGTTCATTTGGGGGTGCGTGTGTGTTGGGTTTGTTTTGTTTGGCTTTGTTTTGGTGACGCTTTTGTTTTGTTTTGTCATTATTTTTTGTTTTGGTTTTTTTTTGGTGGGGAGGGGTGGGTGTTGACAGTTGGAATGTGGTGATCTTCTAGGTCTTTTACAACTGTGACAACTCTGTGTGATTCTGTGGTCGCTTACACGCTGATAAAATGCCTTCTTTTCCACTTCCAAAATTTCTACTTTGACATTAGGCTTATACTTGAATTTATCCAATGATGCCCAGTCAGTCCCCTCTGATTTTGCTTTGAATAGGCAACAGCACTGGCAACTGAAAAGCTTAATGTGAGTCTTGACTCTCTGGTGCCTTACAAAACAGGTTGTCCACAGACACTGGAATCTCTGTCCTTTGAAACTTTCCAACCTCAGTCAGATGAGGCCCTAAAGTTAGCCCAGCTTTGAAAATGGGATTGGACTGGATTGCCCTGCACCATGAGTTCTTAAAGAACCTGTTTCAGATACATAGAGTTTCTGGTGTGGCTGATTCCTCTCATTCTCACTCTATTGGCACAGAAGTGAGCTTGTTTTTATATTTGTGCCTTGTCTATTTGCATTCTTTAGCTGTAGATACCTTAGAAGAGAGAAAAAACTAACGGGTTCACAAAAAGCTTTCTAACGAAAACACAAGGAGTTTGTCCAACTCCAGGGCCTATTTCAGATGTTTTTAGTCCCATTATTTGGTCCGTGAATTCCCCCGTCAACTACCTTAAAACAAAAAACGGAAAAAAGGGGAGGGTGGGGGAGCAGGTCAGACCTTTGCCTGTTCATCTTACTCTTTGTTCCTAGCAGTACCAGTGCAATTTTTTTCACCTTTTCCCCGCCCACTGGGCACTCTGTCAAGGCAGCAGCTTGAATGTCATGCTGAGGAACATTTGGTCAAAAGAAGAATTAGCTGATGCCTTTAAGCCTCAGTATGATCTTTAGATACCTTTATGTATGAACAGATATTTTTGCAGTCTTACCTAGTGCTGAAAATTACTGTATATTAATGTTTGTTGTGTTGGCACAATTCCCGTGCTCTGGTGAAGATGTCCCTATTTGAGTTGCAGTTCTGGAATAGCCCTGGAATAATGTGGTGGTAATTTTTTCTTCTTCTGCCCCTTGTCTTTCCTCAGTCAGGTTTTTGACTTGTTTATAAACTGCTCCATATTATTCACTAGGATTGAATAGTACTAGTTGTTGAAAAGGTACCTTTTGAGTTGACTGGCTCTGCTGGAAGAAACTGACTTAATTAAAAACAAATGTCAGAGTAGAACTGAAAGGTGGCGTGTTGTTGAGAAATATAGGTGAGGAATCAGCACCATACTGGGACTCAGGGAACGCAAATTATGTGCTGTCAGGTGCAGTACCCTCTGTGGCTGGACACTCCATACTGAAGAGACCTCTATACTTCAAGTTGTCTGGTTGTTTTTATTTATATTTTGCACATATTTATATATATTTAGATTAAATACTTAAATATTTGTGCGTATACGCACACAGCCCGACTGTGTGTTCATGTTGCCTTGTTCTGTTCTGTTGTTCTCTGTTTGCTGTGCCCCTGAATGTCTAGATAACCTACTTCCTTGTGTTATCAAAGTCTCCTTAGGAATTCTGGCCATTAATGAAGCAGTAGACCGTGGTGACGTTAGCCAGACCCTGAGTGCTTTGCGTTCACCAGATGTTGGGCTATATGGAGTCACTCCAGAATGTGCCGAGACGTACCAGCAAGAACTGTCAGAAGTCAAGAGAAGAAAAATGGAAGCAGGTAAACCTCAAGTATCAAACTGTTTGTGCAAAGATTATCGCACGTGGAATCAGAACCAGAAGTGGAAAAAACCTAAAACAAACCAAAAACTCTGGGAAGAAGTCTTGTGCTACAGGTGGCAATTGGGGATGCTTTGTGAACTAAGGTTTTTAAAAACAAAACTAAACAAAAATATGAAGTAGAACGTTCTCTGCTTGTAGAATGTGTTTTGTTTAGGTAGCTCTTGTATGAGGTCTTGAGGGTCTCTGAAACATTCCTTCTCTTGCTTGGAGGAAGGAGCATCTGTATGTGTGGATTTCCTAGATGTAACATTTGTATGCAGGAAAGATAAGACACTTCTCTGTTTTTGAGACTTACACTGCAGTTTCTGCTTTTAGGGGGCAATGGCAGTGAATGGGTGAAACACTGGGTGAGAGGAGGCTATCATTATTATCATAACCTGCGGACCAAAGAGGGAGCATGGGATGAACCGGCGGAATTTGTGCAGAATGACACACAGCTGTCACGGGAGGAGATACAGGTAGGGTAGACAACACATGCTCTTTCTCTGCAAAGTTCACGTTCCTACCTTTCCCATCCTTAATGCAGCTCTGAGAGAATGCTTCAATTACCGTAGTAACCCTTTTTGCTGGGCATCGTCAGACTGTGTGTGTCAAAGTTCCTTGTCCCATTTCAGGAAAAAAAAAATCATCCTGTTGGTAAAAGTACAGGACCGTGGTGCTGCTGTTTGGCGAAAGGCAATTTCTAAGTTTCTCATAAGTACAATACAGAAAGCTGATGTAACATCCTGATTCCTGCATCTCCCTTCTCTTGTTCTTGCTCTTCTTCCTACTGTAACGTTAATCCAGAGCACCATATCGGGAGTCACTGCGGCATACAACCGAGAGCAGCTGTGGCTAGCCAATGAGAACCTGATTACGAAACTTCAGGCTTGCTGCCGAGGATATCTTGTTCGCCAGGAATTCAACTCAAGAATGAATTTTTTGAAGAAACAAGTCCCAGCCATCACTTGCATTCAGGTGTGAATTAAGTATGAAACTTCTACTCGGCAACTGTTTCTGTACACAAGCTTCTAGTTAGTTTTTGTTCAGTTCAAACAGTTACAGCACAAAATTGGCTTCATCTCATTTTGCAAACTATCTAAAGGCATTTCTTTCTCCAAAGGAGTTTTGGTATATTATTTTCTTTCCCGTGTCATATATAATCAATAGAGTCTTCTCAGGCAGAACTGGAGAGAGAAAAGCTTACCTGAGGGGGGCTTTACCTATCGTTTTATTGTCAGGTTCAGTGTTTTGGGAATAGGGCAACACGAAGTGTGTCATATGTCTTCATGGTGATAATAGCATGTGATGAATTGCTACTGTGATTCCTCGTGAACCGAAGAGAAACGGTGTAGTTTTGGATTGAGGACCTGAAAGAGGTGATGGGATAATTCAGTGTGAGGTTGGGTGCATTTACAGAACAATGAAAGGATCTTTCTCTGGTGTTGTAACTGAAATGTGTGCAAATGAAATAGGTGCTTTGAACCCTATTACCACTTTATGATTGTCACTTTATGATACCCCGGTGTATGTGTGTTTGTTTCTGCCTAAGTACCATGTGCTCTATATGCATATATGAAAACAAGCAAACAAACCAACACCAAAACAAAAACCACACACAAAAATAAGCCTAAAACCACTCCCAGCTCATTAAAATAACACTCTGCCTTTAAATGTAGTCGCACCCCTTGCCTAGCTTCTCTTCCAAGTATCGGTAGCAGCGAGTCTGCTGTGAAGGCTTACAGTGTTGTCATCATCATCAGCATCATCTAAGGCATGATCCTTGTCTAGAACAGTTTCTGTCAACTTGATTGCTTAGCTATATCCTTGATCTTAAACTGAGCTTCAGAAGCCCCAGGCTCTGCACGGGGTAGTTTCAAGTCTGTTATAATGAATGACAACTGGTGAAATCGTTAATGATTCAGACAGTATAACTCTTGAAGACAAGCAGGTCTCCCTCACATTTTACTTAGCCAAAAGGGAAGTCAGAAGGTGAGGAACAGAAAGGAGCTCAGATTTGTAATGACTTTTCTTTATTTAGAAAAGTCAAGTCAGTGCACCTGCTTTCTGTTTTCAGTCCCAGTGGCGTGGCTACAAGCAGAGGAAGGCGTATCAGATCCGTCTGGATTACCTGCGAGCGCAAAAGGACCAAGTGATCAAGGTAGCGAAGACGACGTCCTGACAGTTTTGGCCAACTTTTGGGTAGTGAACTTTCCTGAAAAGGTGTTTATCTGAGTGTTTTGGTTACCCATCCATAGATTCAGTCGCTGACCAGAATGTATCAAGCCAGAAGACGTTACAGAGATCGTCTGCAGTATTTCAGAAACCATGTAAGAGGCTATCTTGATAAATGAATTTGGTACCTGAATTTTGTACTCTTTCCAGAATGAGGTCAAGTGCTTTGTTTTTGTGTTTTGTTTGTTTGTTTTTTAAATCCTAGATAAAGGATGTTATAAAAATTCAAGCCTTTATCCGAGCAAACAAAGCACGAGAAGACTATAAAACCCTCAGTAAGTATTGCCAAGAGGATAAAGCTGGTGTGACTTGACTATCTCTTTGCAAGGGATGTTGATAGTGTGATCTGTAACATCAAGACAGTTTTGAAAAGCAATTGGGATGAAGTTGTTAGTGCAGAGTGGAGAGTAAGTAGTTCTTGAGACTGAAGGAAAACTTGATTCCAGCGTTGCTTTTGCTGCTGAAAAATAGAACCGTAGCTTTGCACTTAACTTTGTCAGTGTGGACTACCTTAGGCTGATACTGACTTCATGCTTTACCATTTACTTCTCTTATGATGTACTCAAACCAAGAAATTCAAAATGTTAAAAGCTGTTTATACATGGTCGTGCTGATTTTATTCTGGCTGCTCCTCGATGTGCTGCTTAAATGTATATAAGGCATATATTTACTTCTGTTTCCCATCCCCTGATGTTTTATTGCCTGTTTTTAGTTAATGCTGAAAACCCACCTATGGCTGTGGTTCGGAAATTTGTCCACTTGCTCGATCAGAGTGACCAAGACTTTCAGGAGGAGCTTGAGCTAATGAAACTGCGTGAGGAAGTTGTAACCCTGATCCGATCCAATCAGCAACTGGAAAATGACCTCAATCTCATGGACATCAAAATTGGGCTGCTGGTGAAAAACAAAATTACGTTGCAGGTAGGAAAAGTACTGATGGGAGACCAACTACAGATTGACCTGAGCCTAGCGGTAGTTAGCATGGAGAGCTCCTGGCTTTGGCTGTCAGTTGCTCAGGCCTAGCAGAAAATGTTTTCCCAGACCTGCATTTTTTTTTTCTCCCAGTATGTTCTTACTCCATTCCACTAATTTAGTATGGATCCCTTGAAAGAAAACTACAGGAGCAAAAAAACCCAAGACCTAAAAAAGACAGACACCTAGACTGTCTTGACCTAATGAGTGGAATAGATTTTGTGTTTGAAGGCTTTAAGAACTCTGTTTTGTTGCTCCTTTGTGGTTAAACAAGTGATGTGACGCGAGGTTGCAATGAGAGGGGTGATCTCGGAGGCAGGAGACATACTTGTGCCACTTTGTGCTTGTTGGTTAAAGGAAGCCCTCTCCATCGCTTGGCTGATGTGATTAATTTCACCAAAAAAACCAAAACCTAAAACCCTCTTGCTGATACAAGCTGAAGTTCTGGTTAGCTTTTCATTTGGTCCTGGATGGAATGACACCAGTCTTCTCACAGTGTGGTGTTTGTTGTTGTGGTGGTGTTTTTTTGGTGGTGTTGGTGTGGGTGGGTTGGTTTGTTTGTTTGTTGGTGTTTTTTGTTTGGTTGGTTGTGGGGTTGTTTGTTTGTTTGTTTGTTTGTTTTTTCTGTGGGTGTTTGTTTTGTTTTGTTTTTTTTTTTTTTTAAATCTCAATTGGTGTAGTGAAATTAATCTCGGAAGGAGGCTGCAGCTTTTGGGCTGGTGCCTTCAGCAACACATGCCACTGCTGTCTGAGTATGAAGCCTGATTTAAAAAGGGAAACCCTTTCCAGCATCTTCAGAATGCTACCAGCTCAGATGGCAATTGTTGCCAAGAGTTGACACCCTTCTAGGGTTTTGGAGAAATTCAGGAAGTCAGGGACGAAGCAGAATGTGTACTTCCAGTGAGAAATTGCTGCCATGGCAAATAATGCTTCATTTTAATAGCCCCAGGCATAACTTGACTCTGCCTTTCCATGTACAGAAGTGGGCTCTCAGCTGCAACTGTTTTCCAATATTGCCTATTACAAAATACTTAAGAGTGGAAACTGTCCCTATTCTTTTTTCCCAGGATGTTGTTTCTCACAGTAAAAAACTTACCAAGAAGAACAAGGAACAGCTCTCTGACATGATGATGCTAAACAAACAAAGGGGAGGTTTGAAAGCTTTGAGCAAAGAGAAGAGAGAAAAGCTGGAAGCTTATCAGCATCTGTTCTACTTACTTCAGGTAAGCAGCTTCTAACCCTGCTTAGTAACCTCTTGTCATAGAGGTTTGTGTGTCTTGGCACAGTCTTTGTTTATGCGTTGTAGTTTTGAGCCACCATGGTTAGTCACGCTGGTCTGTGTAGACATGAACACTAAGTAAATTTTCTTGTCGTTGTAGACTAACCCAACGTATTTGGCCAAGCTGATTTTTCAGATGCCTCAAAACAAATCCACAAAGTTCATGGATTCTGTCATCTTCACACTATATAACTATGCATCAAATCAGAGAGAGGAGTACCTGTTGTTGCGGCTTTTCCAAACAGCATTGCAGGAAGAGATCAAGTACGTGGCAGCATACAGTGCATTCTTGCTGTGGAATCAGTTTTGGCAGTTTCTTGAATTGAGGCGATTTTTCATGTTATGCCTCATGCTGATATGCAGATAATGTTAACCTGTCCCTTCGTTGTTCCCTTCCCATTTCATAGCTGTTTTTAAGGTAGTCTGTAAAGGAAGAGTCAAGTATGTGCACTGAGGATAAGGGCTTTTTACTTCAGTTAAGATTACACTGCTCAACATGGCAGCTACTTTTAATCTGATCCAAAGTCATCCTAAAATTGACTCCAATCTCAATTTACCAGTGTCTGGTTATAAACACCTCCAACAAACTGCACACTCGGGCGTTGCAAGCCAGGCAGAGCGCTAACAGTAAGGTCTATGGATTTCCAAAAGCCGATGAGGAGGCTGAAACCGAGAGGCTTTCTTGTTTGGCATTTGTATTTACTGTCAGCGTTAGGGGCTCTGGCTGTCCTGAGGCATGTTCTACTGGACCGGTCAGGCCTTAGGAGCTCGGTGTTCCTGACTTCGGTGTTTTACAATGCAGACCTGCCCACCTTGCTGGGAAGAAGAATGCACAATAAAATTTTTGAGGAATTACTCTCTAAGCATTCTTTGGAATGTTTTTTAACATGAAGATGGTACATGCCCTGAAACAAGTAACTTCTGAAAGAGATCCACCCCTGCCCCATCCTTAAATCCATGCTTTGAATAGTAGTCCAGGGAAATGCAGATGCTTTCTTCTCAGCTGCTTATTTCACATAGCGGTATACTAGGTGTGTGTGGCTTTTGTTGCTGATGGCTTGTTTTCTTATTTTAAATATGGGTATAAATCTATTGTTCTTTCTTCTCTACCTAAAACATGCTTTGTTTCCTTTGTAATTTTGACTTGTGCTCTCAAATAGAATGTACAGTTGCATTTCCATTCGTTATTGTCAAGATGACTACTGTCAAGTTGCACTGGAATTCCCAAATAGAGGTCCCGAGTTTCTTGCTTCATCTGACTTGAGAAGTGTTTCAGTATTGTTTTTGTACACTGTTGTAGTTTATTGTTGTATCAAGATTTTAGTACAAATCCATCATCTTTTTCTGTGGGAGAGATGCTCTTTAACAGTTTGTTTTATGCCAAGAAATGTGTCTAAAGCTAACAGAATTGTGTCCCTCGTATTTCATATAGATTCTTTCTTTTTCAGATCAAAAGTAGATCAAATACATGAAATTGTGACTGGGAATCCTACTGTTATTAAAATGGTGGTAAGTTTCAACCGTGGTGCCCGCGGTCAGAATGCCCTGAGGCAGATCCTGGCACCAGTTGTTAAGGAAATCATCGATGACAAATCACTCAATATCAAAACTGATCCGGTGGATATTTACAAGTCTTGGGTTAACCAGATGGAGTCTCAGACTGGTGAGGCCAGGTATGGGCAGTGTTACTGCTGTGTCTTCCTAAGCATTGGTCAATTGCTTTGTACTGCTCGGTTAATCTTTCTAAACCATCCTTGGCTTCCTTGCGTGCATTTGTCCGACTGATACCGGCTTCTCCGTGTCCTCAAGATAGCTTTCATCCAACAGTTCTAAAGATCGTGTTCTGATGATGGTGCTGAGGGTATTGAAGGGGAATCTTGGTAGGAGTTAAAAGAAGAAATGCTGTTTGGTGTTTGCCTATGTTGATGTGATAATTTAGCTATGAGATGCCCTCTAACCTAAAAGAAATCATGGTAAGAAAATGTATCTGGGACTTCATTCCAAGTCACTGTGTGTTCATGTTCCATATAGCCTGTGCAAACTTAGGTACTATTTGCAAGTCAGCAAAACCTCTTTTGCTAGAGGAGCAACGTGACATGGCAGTTCTTTTTGGTTGTCTTCTAATTAATATCAGCTGCTGATGACTGTTGGGTTGTGCCAGATGGCTTAGTGTCATTCTGGTTTCTTTTTCTTACAGTGTATGTGATTTGCTAGAACTAGAGGTGTCATGTTCTGTTGCGTTGGTTGGGTTTTTAGAACATAAAAAAGTGAAAAGAAGTATACAGATGAGTGAGCTTCCACATTCAAAGCAATCTGCAGTCATACAGCTTGCCATATATAGATTCAGAATTTTGGACCTGTTAAAAATGCAGGTGAAGATGTGTGTCCAGGTCCTTCTTTTTACATGATATTTAGGAGATGCTTTTATGAATTATCTGCTTCATCTCTCTGCCTGCACTGGAGTACTCTGCAGTAATTTCAGCTGATGGAGGAAACGTAACTACTCCTTTGGCACCGCTCCCTGCCAATAGCACGTTATATTGATTTTACGGATACTGTTCCAGCTTCTGCTTTGTGTCGAGGCTTTTATCATCTTAATGTTTGAATGTGTAGCTTGCTGCTTCGCCAATTTATTTGCGGCCTGCAGTACCACTATATGTCACAGATGGCACTTTCTTGCCTAGTGAGTATGTGTACATGCTCTAAAAAAGATACAGTTTTGAGTTAGCTGGGCCTTTTCTCACAGTGAGATGCACAGCACTTCGCAGTCAAGCAAATATAAGCTTGTTTCGGTGTCGAGCTAGAAGCTCTTGAAATAGGCTAGCCTGAGGAAAACTCACCCTTGTCTGTTTGACTTTTTCATATAGCAAGCTGCCATATGATGTTACACCTGAACAAGCTCTAAATCATGAAGAGGTGAGGACGCGCCTGGATGCCTCAATCAGAAACATGAGGACAGTGACAGACAAGTTCCTGTCTGCCATTATTAGCTCAGTGGACAAAATCCCGTGAGTCTGGCGTACCGCAGTATTATTCCTGAGAAGTTGGTGATGGCTTCATGCTTGCAGCAGTCTTACTTGCCCTTTTCTTTCTCTTGAAGTTATGGAATGCGTTTCATCGCCAAGGTACTAAAAGACTCCCTGCATGAGAAGTTTCCTGATGCTGGTGAGGACGAGCTTCTGAAGGTGAGGATCTGAATGCTTCTGTGAATAATTGTCAGACAAATTGGCTGTGGCAAGCACATCACAGTCTCCTTAGGTGGGCAGAGGAGTGCATGTAAACCTATATAAAGCATATTTATTTACTTCTATAGATAGAAGATGTTTCTCATTGGGCTTTTGGTTGTTAGCTTCATATATGTCACCTGAGTTGTAGTACATTGCTCAGGAGGAGGCATCCTGTTGCTTCTGCTTTGCTTTTAATACCTTGCGCGTTTGGTCCCTTACGCTTCTTGGCTTGGGATGCTCTTGCTCCTATAAAGTAAACCTTGGTTTTGCTGGTATGATCACAGCCAGCTGCTCCTTTCTTAAAGAGACAATGTCAAGTTAAGTCTGTATGCAAAATTCTGATATTCCTAATTCCCTTAACTGTAATACTGTAGGATATTTTGATAGCAACCCCCAGAGAGTTACTTTGTGATGTCTAGTCAGTTTTGTGGTTTGCGATTCAGTAGGTTTGGAGAACTAAGATGATTCTTATAGTAGGCACTCTCACATGAGTATAACTTTGGGATTTTCACTGAAATGTATTTGTGTTTATGGCTTCTGGTAATTGTGAAGGCCTTTATGTTTGTGAATAGTTTGCTTGTTAATTAAGCAAAGTTTGGATCTTAAGAATACTTGACAAAGTCTCTTTAAACTCCTCTGTCTCTGCTTCATTAAAAAATAATTACCAATCTGAATGCTGTTTTCTTCTCTCTTCTAGTTCTGTGCTTTCCCATTCTGAGACATCGATTCTTTATATGCAGGTGAATTAATTTGTTCCATCTGTAAATTTAGGTGGAAAGCTGTGGTTTTTCATGAATCCTTGTGACAATGTAACTCTCCACATGAAAGTGAAAACTGCAGTTGTGTGCAGTGACTACTTGTAGATTTTTGGGTTTTTAACAACAAAAGCTACCTGTATAATAATACATGGTGGTTCTCCCCCTGCAAATTTGAAAGTCACTAGTACTTTTTTTTCAGAGAGGTTTTTTTATTACTTGTAGTAAACGGCTTTGACTGTCAATCCGCAACATAATCTGTGAGAGTAGAGCAGGGGCTTGCATGAAACAGCTGTCAAAAACATGACCTAAATTTCTGGGGCTGCTCAGTGACGGCTGGACTTTTTTCACTCTGTTTTCAGCTGTTTATTCAGATCCCAGTCTCTTCTGTACACTTAAGTCACATGGCAAGCAGGCAAAGCCAAGATTCAGTGACCTGGCCTTCTGCAAACTTCTGTGAACCACCAGAAAATACTAGAGCATTGTGGTGTGAGAGCTATTGCTGTTACATCAAGCCTGTTGGGTTAATGCCTTTGCATTGATGGAATTGCTCTTGGCAAAATATCAAATACAGCTTAGCAGTATATTTGTGAGCATATGGATAATGTGACGTCTTTATTTTTGGTTCCTTGAAGTTTATTGCTGCTCACATTTGACTAGGTAAATCTGGGTTTTGAAGCGTCAAATGCCATTCATCTTCCATACTTCTGATTTTCTTACCTCTTGATTAAATGGTGTCTTGGTTACTCTTTGCTAACTTGGGGTCTGTGCCTGAAAATGTTGCTGGCTTAGCAAAGAATTATTCTGAAAAAGAAAAGGGCTTCAGAGAAAGAATGGACAGTAGTTTCCTTGGTTTAGCTCGTTGGTGTGCCATGCTTCCTCACCATTTTTGCTTTGCTGGAGCCGACGGCCGATTCTGCACACTTCTGTAAGAATTAGACCTTGCTCCATATTGGAACTGCATTGCCCGATTCCTCTATACCCTGATCATTCTGCCCTCAGTCTAATTCGATTATGCTTCATTCTCCTGATAGACTGTCTCATTCTTATGAGTAGTCTGTTGGTAACTTGTTGTATCTCTGGTCCATATGGCTTTATAAGTTAAAGGTTTCAATCTGCATTAAAAGTTCACGCATAGGAATGTTGGCTGTTGTATCATCCCGTGACTAGTAGTGCTCAGAGTTCCCTCTCTGTGTTGACTGTTCTATTGCATCTTAATGATCGTTTTTATTATTATTATTTTTTTTTTTCATTTTTTGCACTGTAGATCCTTTGGGATAGTGTGTGCTTGTATACAGCAGCACAACAGAACCTTTATCTTGGAAGAGGCCTCTGTCTTACAAGAAAAAAATTATTAAAGCGCAGTCAGAGTAGTCTGAATAAAATTCAGTTGGAACCTATACCATTGTTTCTCGATGCGTTTCTTCTCAACTTTTTCCAGATTGTTGGCAATTTACTCTACTACCGCTACATGAACCCAGCCATTGTTGCACCGGATGCGTTTGACATCATTGATCTTTCAGCTGGAGGTCAGCTGACCACGGATCAGCGCAGAAACCTCGGTTCCATTGCAAAGATGTTGCAGCACGCTGCATCCAATAAGACGTTCATGGGAGACAATGCGCACCTCAGCATCATTAATGAATACCTATCGCAGTCATACCAGAAATTCAGGTAGAAGACCTAATTAAGTTGGGAAGTTTGGCAGAGGGTAACATTGCAAGTAAAAAGGGTTGGTAAAAAAATTTAAATATGATAAATAATTCTGTCTCCGTCAAATATGCAGTCTCTTGAAAATAAGAGATTGCCCTCCAAACTGCGGTAAGCATCGGTGACAATGGCAGATGAAATGTCTACCTGGAATTTATAAATGATACGTTGTATGTTAATGAGATCGTGAAGGCAAGTATTTTGACTTGGGAATTTCCAAAGCAAAGGTTGCGTTTGCACGTGTTTATTGTGATACTTTGGACGTGGGCTACTAGAAGGGGCATCCATCCTTCTGTCCCATACAATCCCTGGCTCAGTGGAAAAACCCAGTGGTGCTCAGGAATAAAGCAGCTTGGCATTTAGCTGTTTGTGTAGTTGAAGTGAGCTTTTGTTCAGGAGTCGCTATTGTATACTGCTTGTGTTTTGGATGAAAGGAAACCAGAGATTGCTGGGAGCAAGGAAGTGTTACTGTGGTGGAAGCAGGAGGATGCGTGAACCCGGTCACGGGAGCCATAGACCAGTCCCGTGAATGCTGAAAATCAGCCAGTGTCAACATAGCCAATGCCAATAACTGATTTTACTAGGTTACTTCTGACACGCTAAACTAAAGCATGCCATAATGTACCATAGTTTAAAGAAGAGAGACTGCACTTGGGATTGACATGGGGAGTCGATGCTTTTGACGATGTTGGAATTGTACTGATACTTCTTGTCTCCTTTTTTTTCTGAAGACGTTTTTTTCAGGCTGCCTGTGAGGTTCCTGAGCTGCAGGATAAATTTAATATTGATGAATATTCCGACTTGGTGACTCTCACTAAACCAGTTATTTATATTTCTATTGGTGAAATCATCAACACACACACTGTAAGTATACATTGGTCACAGTTGCTCCTTACAAGCAGTGCTTACGCAGAAAATGCTGCTTCTGGCTGAAGCACAAAGCTATCAAATACAAGGCTAAAAGTTATATTTTGTAGTGTGCAAGAACAAGTGTGCGGCTTACAGAATTAAGTAATTTGCTTGTGGCTTCTCTTAAGTTTCTTTTGAAAGTATTTGAGTATGTGGTAGTTGTTCAGCTTTGAATGTTGATATTGCCGCTTTGATGTTCGGTGAACTAAGATCTTTTTTGAGAAGGTACCAGCTCAAAGCAATGTAATTTTACTGACTGGAAAAAGATGTACACTTAACAACATAAATGTTCTTTCTGTTCATCTAGTTGCTCTTAGACCACCAAGATGCAATTGCTCCTGAGCACAATGATCCAATTCATGAGCTACTGGATGATCTTGGAGAGGTTCCTACAATTGAATCCTTGATAGGTGATCTAGTTTATTATACTTAAGAAATGTGTGATACTGCCATAAATGATTTGAAGAAACTGTCTGAGAAATCATCACAGGTTGTTAGTTAGGGAGGATGCCTGCTAAACAGTAGCAGCAGATTTGTTCCAGTGTATTCTCTTTGACTGCAGAATTTGTTACCCTGAAAAGCCCCCCAGGAGTTCTCTCTCCTCTCCCCTCACCCCACTTCAGAAGTTTCCAGAAGACAGATGGATATTGACTTGTTTTCTTTGTTCCATTGTGCTGGAGCCGTTTCACAGAATCCCAGGTTGGAAGGGACCTCCAGGATCACCTGGTCCAGCCTTTCTTGGCAAAAGCTCGGTCTAGCCAAGCTGGCCCAGCTCCTGTCTAGCTGGATCTTAACAGTGTCCAATGTTGGGGACCCCACCACTGCCACAGGGAGATTATTCGATGGCTGATTGTTCTCATTGTGAACAATGTTCCTCTTGCATCCAGTCGGAATCTCCCCAGGAGTAACTTGTATCCGTCTCACAGAAAAGGAGTCTCCACCTTCTTTGTAGTTGGCCTTCAAAGACTGGAGCGGGGGAAGGGCTCAGGGTTCTCCCCTGAGCCTTCTTTTCTCAAGGCTGAACAAACCCAGTTCTCTCGGCCTTTCCTCACGTGGCAGCTTCCCAGTCTTTGGATCATCTTTGTTGTCCTTCTCTGGACCCATCCACATCTCCAGTCTGTCCACATCATCTTTGTATATCAGGGACCAAAACTGAATGCTTCTGGGTGTGATCCGAAAAGCACTGGGTAGAGCGGGATGATGACTTCTTGATCTCTGCTGGGGATGCCCTTGATGTAACTCAGCATCCCGTTGGCTTTCTTTGCCACTGCAGCACTCTGTTCACTGGTACTGAGTTTGTCCACCAGGACCCTCAGGTCCCCTGTGTGTCTCCCAGCTTGTTTGCAAAGATCTCTCCTCCGTTCTGGAGATCTGTACTTATTCCTTTCAGAGTGCGGTAACGTGCGTATTAACTGGCGCGCGTCCCTGTAGGGATCTTTGGCATATGTGAATAACCTTTTTTCCCCCGCCTCAGTTCGGGTTTTTTTTTTTTTTTCTCTGTTAAGAATTTTATCCTCCTTCTGGCTGGAGGAGGAAGGAACCGACTATGCTAATCTGTGAAAATGCTCTAAAAAACCCAAGCCTGGGTTCGCTGCTTCGGGATGTAATGAACACTGGAAAGTTGCACAGTCCTCTCTCCTTCCTTGGTTTCCACGTTGCAGCTGTTTGAAGCGTGACATCTGGGGGGTGGGGGGCTGTGAATGGGCATTTTTTTGAGAGGATGCTTTGACAGCAGAAATGCTTATCTTGAAGTCACTTCATGAGAAAGGCACCTTTTAAAGGCATGATTACTAGGATGTTTTATTCTGAGCACTGGCAAAGAACAGAACGTACATGTTATCTGAGAGAACCTAGACCTTTTACTGTCTTTCCCCATTTCAGTTCTCCCGTAGCCTTTTTATTGATGTGGTTAATATGTCAGAGTATGATCTTTCTGCAGCCCTTGCGGGGGGGGGGGAAGGGGGGCGGTGAGAGGGGAAGTGTCCTAACAACTGTTCTGATGAAAAATTCATCCAGAATTGGAGCAAGACGACTTCCTTTTGACAGGAGAGCTTACTTTGTTTAATAGAAGATTACAAGTGTGGTTGCCACCAAGGTCGTTGCTCTTAACTTGGAAAATTCATTCTAATGAGAGCACGGAGTTAAAGGCACGGTCATATCATTATTTATAAAGTATTTTTGGCAGGTTAGCTACTCTTCTCAGTTAGGAGTGAGATGCTGAGATATAGTCTGGAATACACATGCATCTTTAAAGCATATGAACTATGGATTTTGTGGTGCCTTTCTGGCCCCATTCTCTCTGTTTCGTGAAGAAGTCAGCTGCAACACTCAAGATTATGTTTTTAAAAGCTGCTTTTGGTTTTTGAAGTGCCTTTTGGTGGTATGGGAAACAGTACAGTTCTGTGGTCTGTTACGTAGAGAAAAATTACCAAGTTCTAGTAGTCAAGAACGTAAGGAACGTGATTGAGCCTCTAAACTCTTTCTGCTTGGCAGGTGAAGGGTCTGGCAATGTTAATGACCCCAACAGGGAAGCGCTAGCAAAGACCGAGGTTTCTCTCACCCTCACTAATAAACTTGATGTTCCTGGTGATGAGAATGCAGAGATGGATGCGAGGACGATTCTGTTGAAGTAAGTGAGGGGTAACTACCTGGTATGTTTCTCAAGAGAATGAGGAACCTGAATTTTCACAGTTAATCTGCATGTGAAAATAAGGGAATCAAAAACGTAGCTTCAAGAACTGTGGGCCTGCTACTCCAAATGCACTGTGGTTGTAGCCGTGTCCTTTCAAGGTGGTGGCTGTTAAACCTGTTCCTGGTAGTTCTTTGTCACCGTTGAATTTGTCGTTCATAAAAGCCTATCTTGGATGTTCTGGAGAGGAAAAATACCAGAGAAGAAAAGGTTGGGGCTGTGAGCAAGTGTGACAGCAGCAGCTGGATTTGCCTGCATGTGAACATTTGTAAAGGTCATCTTAATCCATAGTGTTCATCACCATTGAGTTTTAACTCTGAAGTCTGATGTAAAATTTAGATGAATCAATATCTGTGTTGCCTATATAATACCCCATGCAAATATTTTAATAGAATGTAAGTGACGTGGCAACTTGAAGGGTAACTAAATCTCTGGCGTATGGGAACAACACTCTGTCACTAAGTTTGCTAGCTCCTGCAGAGTAAGTTTGAGCCTTTGAGCAACTTATTTCTGTATCCTGGTAGAGAAGCGGGAGATGATGGTAACTTAACAGTATTCTTCCTGTAGCTTTCCCCTGTCGCTGCGCAATACTTCCCTAGGATATTTTTGCTGTGGCTGCTCTCTTCTCTTGGTTTATGATGCGGTCCCCTTCTCTCTGCACTTTCTGTCCCTCAAACCTGACTCTTAACAGATGAAGACTGATAGCCTTTTGGGGAAATTTGGGAAAGGAGGTGTTATTAGACTAAGAGAAAGAGAGCAGTGGACTGTTCGGAATTTTCATTATTGTTGGACTCTCTATTCTGGAGGACTTAGTATTTTAAACAGATCCCTGTTGTTGAGATGTATAGAGCAGCTATCTGCCATTCAGATGCATATTTGCTCACTGATGCGTTCCCCCTCAGACACTAGATAGTTTAACTGAGAATTCTTTGGGTGATCTTACACTTGGCCTAGACCAATGATCTCCCAGAAGAAGGTCTTGTGTTCAAAAATAACTTTAACTGGGCTTGTTAAATAAGAGAGACATCAGTATTTCCCTACTGCCAGAAGGTGGTGACATTGGTCTCAAATGTAAAGATTTACCAGATGTGCTGGTAGTCATCTGAGTTGCAGACGATGAGGAGGGTGTGTTTGTGATGTGCTGTGTGTGATTCCAGAAATAATTCTAGCCTGACTGTCAAGGACTGAAGGTGCTATTTGTTTTCATTATGTGGCTCAAGAACAGAATTGCCTCAGAGTGGGCTCTGTCTGTGACTAAATTACAGTTAACATCAAGGAACGACCTTGTTTATCACCAGGTTGGACTTTGGCTCCGTTACCATATGCATAAGAAAATAGTCCTGTGGAGTTTTTTGATACCTGTTACAAAGCACTGAAGTGATGGAAAGATAATATTCTAGACTTTTCCTGGCTGCACAGATCAGCCGTTGCTGCTATCTGCTTTGCCTTTCACCTTTGGAATTGCAGTTTCTGTGGTCCCTGTGACAGTACTGAGGCTGCCTTGGAATATATGGGGTAACATCCTCGCTCTTTGAGTGGGTACCAGGGAGCAAATCCTATGTACTACATAGGTGAACCTTTCAGGGAACCAGTTTCTGATAATGCACTGTCAAAAAAGTAGTGCTTCTCAGAGGTCTGGTCTGGTCTGGCCTATGACTTGCCTAAGTTTGCATCCAGCGATAATCTGACTTTAGGTAAATCTGTAACACTGGTTTTATTGCAAAACAGAACAGTACTGAAGGTCTCTCAGTTTAAAGTTGTGGTGTTTTTTTTTTTCCCTTCCTTGATTTCTTTGCAGCACAAAATGTTTAATCGTTGATGTAATCCGCTTCCAACCAGGGGAGACGCTGACTGAAATCCTGGAAACTCCAGCTACCTCGGAGCAAGTATGAAGTTGTTTACCTGCATTCTATGTAGACTAAGAAATGATCATCTACCTAGCTATATGTGGGTATACTTAGGAATCCGCATTTGTGTGTTGCAGTGAAGCCACCCCCACTGATGTTGGAGCAGTGTGTAACAATAATGAGGAGGCAGTATAATGGAAATAAATTGTGCGTGTGAATCTTACTCTGCTAGAGTTGCTAGAAACTGTTTATCCAGAAGACAGTTTTAAACAGTGGGTAGGCTTCTGCTGATTCCCATATGTGGAAGTGTTCCTCAAAGGTGGATTCACTGGATTCAGTCTGGGAACAACCAAGCAACGCCCTTTATCTTCTGTTATGATGGAATTCAGATAACGTGTATCTGGTTCTCTGTCAACTTAAAATTGATCTGCTTCTGAACATGTAACTTTTTGGTTTCTTTTTCTAGGAAGCAGAGCATCAGAGAGCTATGCAGAAGCGGGCCATTCGTGATGCTAAAACTCCTGATAAGATGAAAAAATCTCTCTCTGTAAAGGAAGATGGCAACTTAAATCTTCAAGAAAAAAAAGATAAAATCAAGACAGGTCTGAAGAAGTTAACAGAACTAGGGACGGTGAATGCAAAAAACAAATACCAAGAACTAATCAATGACATTGCAAAGGTATGCCAATTGGTCTTTTCCTAGTAATTACAGTGGAGTTTTCCCCCAGTTTGCAGTGTTGTGAAATAGACCTGAGTTTTTAGGAGTGAGTTTTGTAGTAGCTAATTTACAGGCGTGAAGCCTACCTTTTGCCACAGCATTTCCACTCTTGGCATTTGGGAAATCCTTTATGATTATAGGACGTTTGTGTTTTCTTAAATTACTGTATTGCCAGGATCTCTGGTACTTTAAGGAAAGACATTTCAGCTTGGAGGGGAAGTCCTGAAATGTGATCTTTTTTTTTCTGCTCCTTTTCACTAATTTAAGTAGCATCTTGTCACAGGTTAGGGTCAGGTCAGCCCCTTAAACCAATAACAGATACTCTCTGTTAATCCCCCTCCCTCCCCAAAGGGGAAGAGAAAGGGAATAAGGGAGAGAGACTTAAAGATTAGAAAAGGAAACTAGAACAGCTTGAATGAGAACAATAATAATAATAAAAACAGAATATGTACAAATATATACAAAACCAGTATCAAACCCAACACCCCCACCCCCCACTCCCGGTAATTATATCGCCGTCACCACTGGTGCTGTCACCGAGGGGTCCCAGAGACTGGGCCCCACAGCAGACAGGAGCTGTGTTCAGGGGCTGGATTCTGATGCCGGATTCAGGAATACCGATTGGGATCGTAGGCAGAACGGACAGAGTCCTCCTTGGATGCTCAGAGGAAAGAACCGAAAGAGGACCTGAGCCAAGCTGAGTAAAGCTGGCAAAGTGGTCCAAGATGAGAGAAGAGCCCGGGAGCCTCCATAAAGAGGGCGAGCGAGCAAACAAAACCAAAACTAGCAAGCTAACAAAAACCTATATATCCTCCAGATCCCTCTGCTTTATACCCAATATGATGTATGTGGGCTGGGATCCCTCACTGGTCAGTTGGGGGGTTCCCTGCCCTGTCTGCTCCTCCCTGCAGGTGCCGCCTTTCACTTTCCTGCACCCCCCACTGTGGGACACAAGTTCCAGCAGTGGCCTTGGTCTGCACACCAATCCTTGGTAGTGACTCTGCCCATGGGGTGTTATCCCTGCCAGCAGCAGACGCTGTCTGTGAAAACAGGCTGCTAACTTCAGAAAGTGCAGTTGGTTAGAAGAACTGAACTGAAAAGTAAAATCACTGAACAGAATTAGTTCTGTTCTCACTCAAACCAGGACGCATCTCTACAAAGTCATTCACCCAAGGAAGTTGTGCCCATAGCTTAATGACGTCCTAGCTGTTATTTTTATTGAAGTGTACCCGTTCAAGAACACCTAAATGATAATGGCGGGAGCTGAGAAAAATTTGCAAAAGTGATCTAATACGGCTGTATATTTCTCCCATGATAATGCATTTTATATCTTGTGCTTGTAAAAAAAAAAAAAAAAAAAAAAAAAAAAGGCAAGTATGTATGTGACGTGAATAAATAGTTGCCTTTAGGGATCTGATTAGAATGAATTGTACTGTCATTAATATGTATCAAAAATTAAAATAAAAGTTGACTTAAAACACATGATATTTTTCTGTTCAGGTATTAAGGTAACGTCTGAGTAAAGATGGCTGACAAACACAGAAAGATAGGGAAGTCTGTGAGCTGCTGTGGTTATAGTACTTAATTTGTAAGAAACCATTCCTACTCAGCGGTGGCAAAAATTGTTGCCTTCATTTAGAACGCGTACTGTTGGTGCCCACTGTAGCCATTACAACTAGGACAGCATTTGAGAAAGCAACAAAAGGTTCCAATTGGCTGCTGTGTAGAGTTGGTTTGTTCCAAAAACAGCCAGCACAGAAGTGGTGACACTTAAACTGGGGCAAGCGCAACTGAGGGCCTCCGGCTTGTAGAATGAAGTAAGCCTAAGCAAAATACTCCACTGTGTTTTAACATACTTCGTGCTCTGGGCTTGAGCAACTGGAGAGCTCGAATGATTAAGTCTCTGCCTGTCTTTCTGTGTGGTATAGGATATCCGAAATCAGCGTAGGTACCGTCAGAGAAGAAAGGCGGAGCTGGTGAAGCTGCAGCAGACGTATAGTGCCTTGAACTCCAAAGCTACTTTCTATGGAGAACAAGTGGATTATTACAAGAGCTACATTAAAACCTGCTTGGACAACCTGGCCAGCAAGGGCAAGTAAGTATCTTGGACCCATGCCATGGCTTTGTAAGTGCTTCTTGCAGAAAGCAGGTAGATTGTTGCTAAGAAGAATCAATGCCATCTTCTCAAAGCTCCTTGGCCAAGCTCTTTACTGCAGCGATACTTCCAAGGAAAGGGTCTTGCCATTGGTGGGAAAATATTGGGAGAGGACAGTGCCTTGAATGAGATCAAAAAGATATGCTCAAAACAATGTTGAATTGAAGCAGGTTGTCCAGATAATGCATCTGCTGCTTAGTCTGTCCTGTCATTCTTTCTAGGAGCAGAGAATGAAACTAACATAGTTACCTACAAGGAAAGCATTCATCACAGATTTATCTTTTTGCCTGTCCATCACCACCTTTTTGCCTGTCCATCACCACCTTTTTGCCTGTCCATCACCACCTTTTTGCCTGTCCATCACCACCTTTTTGCCTG